>PVJD01011468.1:0-46043 GCA_004026545.1 Mormoops blainvillei
TTTGAAAAGAATGTGTAGTTTCCTTCTTTGGGATGAAGATTCTATCAGTCAAGTCCATTTGATGTAATGCATTGTTCAGTTCCACAATATCCTTGTTGATATTTTGTTTGGATAACCTATCCTTGTTGACAATCCCCCACTATAAGTGTGTTTCTATCTATATCTTTCTTTAAGTCCTCCAGGATTTTCCTTATATTTTTGGGTGCTCCTATATAGGTTTAAAATGTTGATGTCCTCTTGATGAATTCTTCCTTCGAGTATTATGAAGTGTCCTTCTTTGTCTCTTTTTATGGCCTTTGTTTTGAAGTCTATTTTGCTTGATATCAGTATTACTTCCCAGGCATTTTTTTCCTGTCCATTTGCTTGGAATATTTTTTTCCAACTCTTCACTTTCAGTCCGTGTAGGTCTTTTACTCTGAGGTGGGTCTCTTCTAGGCAGCATATGTGTGGGTCCTGTCTTCTTATCCATTCAGCTACTCTATGTCTTTTAATTAGAGCATTTAATTCATTTACATTTAAAGTTATTATTGATAGGTATTTATTCATTTTTTCCCCCTTTGTCTGTGTTCCTCTCTCTCTCTCACTCTTTTTCTTCATCTTCTTAAAGCAGTCCCTTTAGCTTATCTTGCAATGCTGGTTTGGTAGAGGTGTATTCTTTTAGTCTTCTTTTGTCTGGGAAACTCCTTATTTCGCCTTCCATTTTAATTGAGAGACTTGCTGGGTAGAGTAGTCTTGGTTGCAGGCCTCTACTTTTCATTACTTGGAATATTTCTTGCCATTCCCTTCTGGCTTCTAGTCTTTTTGTGGAGGTCAGCTGCAAGCCTTATGGGGGCTTCCTTGTATGTTATTCCCTGTTTCTCCCTTGCTACCTTTAAATTTTCTCTTTGTCCTTGATATCTGCCATTTTAATTATGATGTGTCTTGGAGTGGGTCTCTTTGGGTTCCTCTTAATTGGCAATCTCTGTGCTTCCTGGACTTGTGTGACTTTTTGTCTCCTCAATTTAGGGAGTTTTTCATTATTACTTTTTCAAACCGGTTTTCTATCCCTTGCTCTTCTTCTTCTCCTTCTGATATTCCTATTATATGGATATTATTACGTTTCATGTTCTCCTGTATTTCTCTTAATACCTCTTTATTCTTTTTGAGCTTTTTTTCATTTCCTTGCTCTTTCTGGGAGTTTTTTTCTACTATGTTCTCCAGCTCGCTGATTTGGTCCTCTGCTCCATTGAGCCTGCTTTTGACTCCTTCTACTGTGTTCTTAAATTCAGAAATTGTTTTCTTCATTTCATCTTGGTTCTTATTGATAGTTTCTATGTCCTTTTTCATGCCGATGTAGTTTCCAGTATGTTCCTCTAGTTTCCTTGTAGTTTTTGGTAATTCTCACTGAACTCATTAAGTTCATTGAACTTCCTTACAACCATTGTTTTGAACTCAGTATCTGATAGTTTACTGGCCTCTATTTCAGTTAGTAGTCTTTCTGGGGATTCCTCCTTTCCTTTTGATTGGGGATGTTCTTTGTCTTCCCATTATTTGTCTGCCTGAACAAAACCACAAAGTCCGGGCACAAACCCAGGACCACAAAAATAACTCCCTCCTGCAACCCCACTATCAACAGCAAATGAACCAGTATTCATAAGGCTTGAAAGAGATTAAGACTATTATAAGAAAGGAGAGAAATCAACTGTAGTATAAAATCTAGTGACTGAATATGCACCTACTTGATGGACAAGAAATGTATGTTAAAAAGCTATGTAGTAAAGAAAATATCTCAAATCATGGAGAAGACCACAGTGGATTGTCTCTCGGCAGCCTCTAGTATTTACCATTGTTTTTTCTTTCTGGATCCATCTCTGGGGATGTCAGATGGTGACCCTGTCTGACCTTAGGCAGTCTGCTCCAGACTTCCAGGGATCTACTGTCTGTGGCTGTCTCCTTCAGTTGTTAATCTTGTCACTCTGTTCTCAGCCCTCAGGCTTTAATACTACGGGGTGGGGCAGACCCCTCCTGGGGTCGCGGCTAATGTTTCCCCTCAGGCTGTCCCTGCTCAAAGCGGAATGGTCTGTGTAAGCTCGATGGCTGCTGCCTTATGGGGGATGTTTCAGCACCAGGATCCCAGAGGCTACTCTGTCAGTTCACTTTCCAAGGACTCTTTCCACAGACCCTCCTCAAGTGATTCTAGTCCACTCTGCTGCTCCTTTACAGGGACCTACTGTCTGTGGCCGCCACCCTGCACCCAGCAGTCAGGCTTAAGCTCCACAGGGCCAGGGCAGAGTCCCTCCTGGGGGCGGGGCTATTGTTTCCTCTCAGGACGCTGCCATTTAGGGGAGTGGTCTGCCTGAGGAAGGTGGCTGCCGTGCCTGGGGGATGACTCAGCACCCTGACCCTGGTGGCTACTCTCTCAGTTCTCTCCCCAAAGCCTCCGTCCCCAGTCTCTCTTCAGGCATCTGTAGCCCACTCTGCCCTCGCCTTTGCCGGAGCCCAGGGTAAGTGGCTGCGGGTGAAAGTTTATGCGCTGGCCCTTTAAAGGCCTCTTTGACCTTCCAGCTGCCTGTCTCTAGCAGAGAGCAGCCCTGCTGCTTTTCGCAGCTGGCTGTCGTCTGTGTACTTTCTGGGCTCTGGTGCTGTAGGCTGGGGATCCCTGCTTATAGTTTAGAGTCCGCTCTTTTCAGGGGGATCCAACTGGCTGCTTAAATATCCCTCTGGCGCTGCCTCCTGCGGATGCCCAGCCAGCCTTCTTGCGTCCCTGCCACACTCTCTACCAGTCAGGTTGTGCTGAACTGGTTCTTCTGTCTGTCCGAGGTTATAAGGTTTCTCTCTCGCTCTTGTTCAGTTGTTGGTTCTGGGCGATTTCTCCACAATTTAGTTGTAATTCCAGATTGGTCCTGGGAGGAGGTCAGTGTGGCTTCCAGTCACTCCCCTGCCGTCTCGATCCCGCTGAGTGCTTTATTCTTTCGACGGCTGAATAATGTTACAGCGTATGTATTTGCCACATTTGTGTGTCTATTAGTTGTTAGTTTTTAGATGTTGGATTTTTTTCCTCCTTTTTGGCTTATTATAAATAATGTGGCTATTAATTTTCTTGTACAAGTTGGGGGGGTGTGTTTGGTAAACATAGGCTTCTTATTTCTCTTGGTTATATATCTAAGAATAAAATTGTTGTATTTGCCCCTTTGAAGATCTCCCAGACTGTTTTCCAAAATGACTGCATCATTTTACATTCTCACCAGCAAAATTAGAGGGTTCTAATTTTCTCTATAACCCTGGCAATACTTGTTAATGTATGTCTTTTCTATTATAGTCATCTTAATAGATGTGAAGTGGTATCTCATTGGCATCTTAATTAGCATTCCCCTAAGAACTAAAGGTGTGAAGCATCTTTTTATAAGCTTTACTGATATTTGCATATCTTCTTTGGAGAAATTTGTAATTAGATTATTTGTGTTTTATTACTGAGAGTTCTTTATATATTCTAGATACAAGTCCTTTATGAGTCCTGTAGTTTGTGAGTGTTTTCTTCCATTCTAGGAGTTATCTTTTCATTTTATTGCATTCTTTGAAGAATAAGTTTTTAATTTTAATGAAATTCAGCTTTTTTGGTTACTTGTACTTCAGGTGTCATGAGTGTTTTTTGTTGTTTTTTTTACCTAATCCAAGGTTATGAAAATTTGTTTCCATATATTTTTTTAAAGTTTCATAATTTAGCTCTTATACTTAGGTCTCTAATCTATTTTGTGTTAATTTTTATTGCGTGAGATAGAGGTCCAGTTTTATTCTTTCGCATGTGGATTTCCTGTTGTCTTGGGACCATATTCTTTTCCCATTTAATCGTCTTGACATTGGTGACAAGCCACTAACGAATTTTCATTGGGGGGGGTGTGTGTGTGTGTGTGTGTGTGTGATGGTAGGGACAGGTGGGGAATGACATGTTCTGAATGACTAAATGTTGTGTAAGAAAAGGCCCTGGCAAGAGTGAGCAGGTTCGAGAAGACTGGAGGTAACAAAAGTGCCTAAATCCAGGGAGGGTAAATATCTAGCTATTGCTTTAGTATGGAAGAAAAAGTGTTTAACTAGATACTATTGAATATAGATAAAAGAGAATGAATTTGTTAAAAACAAAAGTTTTTTTCTCCATGCAATTTGGGAACAATGCATAGATGGGAATTAAGAATAAGTAAGTCTAGATGTATATCCAGATTTTTTACTTTCACATCTTAATAAAGGAGAATATTCATCTTAATTAAGAAGAATAGGTATGTGAGTTAAGAAATGAAGAATGAAAGTAAGACGAGAAATATGTGATTTTAATGGAGCGAGGCGGAGCAGAGTTTACCACACTAAAATATACCTCTTTGGGATATTGATTATTTTAAACTGATTGTTTTTTAAGACACAAAATACTCAGGAAAAACCCTTTGACCCTCCCCCTAATTGCCTAAAAGAATGATAGGGGACCTGCTCCCAGAAGGAAGCTATCATCATAGATAACTATAGTTTAATATGAATGAGGTGTGATAGACAGACAGGAACCTATCAAGGCCCCTTTGATCAAAGTCCTCTGATTGTCAGGATACCCAGAAACATTTATTTACTAAACATTTGTTTTTCCATCTTCATTCCATATGAATTGCCTTTCTCTCCTTTCAAGTACCAAACCACAGCATCCCCCCAACTTCTTGGCTCAGATCTTAAGTGTCCAATGTGTTCTGGGGCCCCATATTTTAATGGAATCCCTGTATGTACACACATATCATATAATAATCGATACAGATATAGGCAAATAAAGTTGTTTTTTAAAAAATATCTTCTCATTAATAAAACTAGCAGAAAGAAGAAAGATCATGAATAGCCTGTGACACCTTGACGCTCAGAAAAAAATTATCTGAAGCCTTTTGATGTTTGTCCTAGGGCTAAAGTTTAAAATAATAAGAAAACTGAGGGCTGTGAGGCTTGGAAAAGTGCGAGCAGGATGGGGAGGAGGCTGTTTCAGCTTTTTTTCTTCTCACTGTTTTTTCCAATTTCAATTCTTTTAAAATCTGTCAGATTGAAATGGCGAAGCCATAATTCATTTGGGCAATTTCAGGTAACTAAGAGTAGGCAGGTGAAGATAACATAGATAATGTTAGGGACGGGCTGAGACAGAGGCTTAGAGGAATGGCAGTGACTCAATGAGAAGGATCTCAGACCCCTAGTTGGACTGGGTTATACCTTCCGGATCACACCTTCCTTATTTAATCTCCCTCTCGAATTCTCGGTCCTCAATCTATAAGGTAAGTTCTCCTTGCATTGTTTCTTAATGAAGGTAGTTTTTTTTACACAAAAAATGGGGCAGATTCTCCCTTCGATTCTGGACAAGAACGTATTAACTTTTGTGGAAATAGCATCAGAGAAACTTTGCTGTCCATTTTCTTAAATATAATTCTTTACTAATAGGATGTGTTAATTTTTGTAATTAAAAATGTAATAAAATAAGAAGATATAGAGGAACATTTTTATCTTGAAATAAAAAGAAACATTTAATAAATTACTGAAAGTTAATATGCATGATCTGTGATCTAAATGTTTCACTTTTAGGCATTTAACCTATAGAAATAGAGTTCTCCTGGAGATACACCCAAATATACCCCAAAAGAAGTATATTTCAGCTATTTTGTAATAGTAAAAAAATGAAAGCAACAAAATGTTCATCAATAGGCCCATTATTTTTGTTTTATTTAGCTAATCTTAACAACTAAAACGACCCTAAAGTGAGTGTTATTGCCTTTTGTGCTGCAGAAAAGAAAATTAAGGCTTAAAGAGGTTAAGTATATTTCCCTGACAGATAACTAGTATGCACTGAGTGTGATGACTGCAGCTTTCACTCAAGAGGGTTTTCCTCCAAAACCTCTGTGTAACTCGGGAACAGTAATGCTCCTAGAAAGCACCGGGAGTGGATTAAACAGAGTTGTCTCCAATATTTTAGTTACAAAAACGTCGCCAGAATGACTAATCCTATGTAAAGGCTCTTTTGTACTTGCCATGATATATCTGAAAGGTGATTTTCTAGAAGTGTGATTTCTTGATTAAATGATAAGTCCCACAAGATTAGATTGTATTGTATATTCACGGGCAACCGATGAGAGAACCTGTTTTCTCACAATGTTGCCAACACAGTGTTAATCCTCTTAATTTTTGCCAGTTAGACAGGCGAGAAATAGTATCCTAGGGTAGTCTTAATCGCATTTCTCTTGTTAGTAATTCAGCACATTCTAATTAAGCCTTTGTCCTCTGTTTCATCAAACTTGTGATTATTTTTTCCTGCATTTTAAAACCCCTTATGTAGTGGGAAAAATTGGCCACTTGTAATATCATTTGAAAACACTAGATATGCATACCTGCCATGAGCAAGTTCTTATGCTTTGGGACAATAAAGATAAAAAGTGTTTGAAAAGTACCCCTTTCTGTAAGGAATGCAGTCTAGACAAAGATTAAAGGAACAAACATAAAAAGAACTCTGATAAAACAAGAGCAAATATTCTCAGTACCCAACAGAATGGATTTTTATTAAATTTTTAATTTATTTATCTTAAATTTATTTTTCAGTTAGATTCGACATACAATATTATATTAGTGTCACATGTACAATGTAGCGATTAGACATTTATATAACTTACAAAGTGATCCCCTGATAAATCTAGTACCCACCTGATACCGTACATAATTATTATGATATTGGCTATATTCCTTATGCTGTAGTTTAAGTTCTTGTGATGACTTTAATAACGGGCGATTTGTACTTCCTAATCTCTTTCACCTTTTTTATCCATCCTCTCCCAAGTCTTCTGCAATCCTGTGAGCACCAATTTGAGTATAACATTTATTTAAATAAATTAGGACATGGGCGAGAATGACATGGTAACTGGAAGACAGGAGAACTGGGAGAATATAAAACATTAATAGGTATAAAAAGGGATTAAGTTGAGCTCAAGTTGAAAGTCTTTAGTTAGATTCCTTGACAAGATTTGAAAATATCTGTTTAACCCCTTCCAAAATTGGCTTGGTCTTCACTCCATAGATAATCGGATTGAGCATCAGTGGGATGACCACATAGAGATTAGCCAGAATGACGTGGACATAGGGTGGGATGTATCTCCTGCCGAACCTATAGGAAAAAACAGAAAAAAGGACAGGGATGTGGAAGAGCAGGATAACAGAGACATGGGAGCAGAAAGCGCCCTGGGCCTTGGACCCTGGCATCTCGAGAAGAGCGGTGGAAGACAGCCCGGAGTATGTGAAAGCAGGAAACAGTGATAAGGATGATGTCCAGGCCAGTGGAGAGCAGAGCGGCTGCCAACCCACACCAGACATTGATGGAGGCATCAGAGCAGGACAGATGAGCCATGCCTGGGTGCTCACAAAATGTGTGCACAGTGATGTTGATCCAGCAATAGTGCAGGTGCTTGAGGAGAAAGATGGACAGAAACATGATGATGATGCTGTGGGTCAGGGCTGCGGCAGCCATCTCCCAATGACCGTGCTTGCGAGGATGGCGGCATATTGCAGATAGCAGAAGGCCACATAGTGGTCAGAAGCCATGGCCAGCAGGACTGCAGAGTCAGCCACAAACAGAAAGTAGATGAAGGACACCTGGGTGAGGCAGCCATCAAAGGAAATGTGGCTAGAACCTAACCAGAAGTTGGCCATGTTTCGGGCAGCGTGGCAGCGCGGAGCAAGACTCTAGCCAGCATGGACAGGAATATGTACATGGACTCATGCAGCCTTGCCTGGGAGAGAATGACACAAATTAAAATGCCATTGCCTGCCAGGGCGGCCATATACATGGTACAGAAGGGGAGGGAGAGCCAGATGTGTAGATGCTCCAGCCCAGGGATGCCAGTGAGGAGGCAGCCTACCCTGCCACTGGGATAAGGGAATCATGTTTCCTTACTTACTACAAACAGCTACTTACCAGTAATTACAATACAGTGGTGGGTACAGCGTGCTGTGGAGTCCAGAGGCCAGAAGAGTAATTTTGCTTGGTATTGTTAGGGCAGGCTTCACAGAGAGTCACAGTGCGGTAGAGACTAAAAAGCTTGTGTGTGTATGTGTGTGTATGAAGCTGTTGTGAGGACCAACTGAGACAATGACTGTGAAAGGATTTGACAAATAAAATGGTGATGGTGATGCACTGGAGAATCTGGGTTAAGGTGTAATGTAGAAACTAGACTACTAGAAGCAGAGCACAAACTAGAGATAGTTTGTAAGATAGTATTCAAAAGATAGGAAATAGTATCAATCAGTCTCCCCATTCTGGACCAGACTTTATTTAATTTTGTTGATTGATTTGTTTGTTAATGGAGACAAAAGTTATTTTTTTGAAGTATATAATTCAGTAGCTTTTAGTGTGTTCATTAGGTTGTTCAACCAGGGTCACTACTTAATGTCCTTTTTCTGTCCCAGGAAATCTCATTATATTTAACCATAAGGTCTACATAGGTTCCTCTTAGCTACGACAGTTTAGTTTTAGTTTTTAAATGTTTTAAATCTATTACTGTTTTACTTTAATTTTAAAAAAATGGCTTTTTGCGTGCTATGTGTTTTTAATTTAAAATGTTAAATAATTTCTTTCATATCATCTAAATGGATGGGGTTGGTGTCATTGTGTGCTCAATCTGATTTTTTTTTTGCCATGAAATTCCAATTCTGACTTGTTGAAAGGAGAGAAAGTCAGTTTCTTGTCAGGATCTCAGAGATCTGCAAGGGCTTACTCATACAGCCAGAGTCAAAAGAATAAATATAATTTTAGGGAAATAGAAGCTTATTTTACTGATTTTTATTTGCTACAACAGTTGTACCAAGCCAGTTAGCATACAGCCACTTTTAAAACTCTGGCCTGTTGCCCTGACTGGTGTGGTTCAGTGGGTTGAGTGTCATCCTGCAAACTAAAAGGCCAACCGGTTCAATTCCTGGTCAGAGCGCATGTCTGGGTTGTGGGCCAGGTCCCTGGTTGGGGGTGTGCAAGAGGCAACTGATTGACATTTTGCCCTTGTCTTTCTCCCTCCTTCCCCCTCTCTCTAAAAGTAAATAAATTTTATAAACCTTAAAAAATTTTTAAAAAATTTTGTCTATTTTCCTTGAAGGTATTCTGGACTTGATATTTATATTGGACTCAAGAAAATGGAAAAAGTAGTTAGCACCACAAAACTACAATGTATCCTCCGCTCCTTCTGCAGATGTGAAGTTTGCTTTGCATTATATATTTGTTACATTGTTAGACCATTCACAAATGAAAGGCCCATATAAGGCCTTTGGTAAGAGATCTATGGTATTGGGAGTGGGGAGGATACGTTAACAGAATCAATAAAATGACAAGAGAATATGGGAAGTGAGAAAAAAAAAGCGATGTCAAGAATAACTTAGGCTTCTGCCGTAAGCGGCTGGATGTTGATGACACATTTCCAGTCACATGCTAAGCATACGATAAATACACAGTGACCTAAGGGAGTGGTTTAAGTAAAGGTTTGATTTAACTGATCTTGCTCAGAAATCACCCAGTTTCTTCCGTTCAAGAAATATCTCAATGCGATTACAAGTAAAGAATGGAAAACCCCATTCAGTGGGATAGAATATAATAATCCAGAAGGACGCCTCACCTGACGGAGGAGTTGGGGCTGGGGAACTGAGTGCCTCAGAATTGGAGGGCACTGAAAGCCTAATATTCATGTCTGTCCAACAGCCATATCACATGGAACTCACCAGTGTCCCTAGCCAATCAACGGTCTTTTCTCCAAATAGTCACATAAACATCTTCCGGGATCCAGAATTTAAAGGGTCATCATCACACCATTCTTTCAAGTCAGAACCCGGAGCCTTGCTACTTAATTCGTTTATTCTTTCAAAAGGTATTTTTTGAGTTTCTATAAATTATGTGTTTACACAGGCCATACTCTGAGAGTCCCAGTACTTCCTGGTTCTCTCCGCCGCCGAAGACTCTGAATCATATCCCACGTATATGTGACTCCATTTCCAGAGCAAGGAAATGTTAATGGAAACATTTATAAAAATACCAACATTGTTGACTGGGGCCTGGAGTCCCTGGAGTCTACTAGGTTTTAGGTCCCTCACTTTTCAGTGTCCGCATTCGCTGAGAAAACTGAGATAAAAAGATTATGCTCTTCCGGTGTGTCTGTCTTGACCAGCTAAACTTAAATTTCTTTCTCCCCATACCTCACTTTCTTATCTGGGTACCCTTCCCTTCTTTCCCTTCATATGTTCCCCCCGACTGTATTGTAGCCCTCGCTATGCCTCTGTTCTCAAACTGCAGCTATCCTCTTCAGGTCCCTTACTGGTTTTCTAACCAATCACCAACCTCAGAACTGGTTGCCCGTGAGTATTATCTGATATGGTTAGGGTGGAAGGGGTCTTGGGGAGGAGGAATGAGAAAGATCAGGCAGTGTAAAAGGACCTCGTGGTAGGCAGAATAATGAAGGTTCGCTCAAAGATACGCACAACCTAATGCCTAGAAACTGTGCGTGCTACTGTATGTCAAAGAAGATTTATGATTGATAATCAACTGACTTTAAAATACAGGGGTTATCCCGAATTTCAACATAATCACAATGATCTTTAAAGGCTGAAGAGGGAGATAGAAAATTTCAGAGTCAGAGAGAGAATGAAGTCACATTTTGTAAAAAGTTTAGAGGTCAGAATGAGATGTGAGAAAGACTAAATCTACTGTTACTACTTTTGAAGATGGAGGAAGAGTCACTAAGCCAAGGAAATAGACATATACAATTTTTTCCAGTTCCAGTGGGACACAGTAGAAGGGTTTATTGGCAAAACATAAAAAAAAGAGGAAATAATGGCAGACTTGAAATATCAGTTTTCTACTGAGACTGTATCAATAGTTATTCTATGTGAAACCTTGCCTTCTTCCACTATGGAAGAAACACATGGAGACAGATTTTTTTTTTTTCTCAAGAGGAATACTCAGTTATTAATGCAGGATTGGCCACATATCTGGGACATAAAATTCAAGAGAATAAGTAAAAAATATATATAATGCAACTCTCCAAACAACCATCTGATTGTTTGATAAAACGATTAAAGCTGCGGTCACACAAGCAGAGCAGCAGACTGCATGGTCTAACCAAACTGGAGATTTCCTGGAGAAGGTTTCAGCACTGGTAAGGATCAGAAGTGAGTAGAATTTAGACATATTGGGGAAAGACAAGATGGCATCATGGAAAAGGCAGTAATACAAGCAATGATGTGCAGGAATGATGGAGAAATATGGGGAGACCTTTATGCATACATTTTAGGGAGGAATGTGAGATACACTTACATAGGTAGAACCACTCTATATAGGGAAAGTATTGACTGCAAAACTGACAATAAAAATAATCTCTTGGCATAGTAGGTGCAATGACATACTTTTAAACAACATCATGAGTGTCTTGTTAATTTCATATGTTAAGGAGACCAATATGGCAGCATCAGAAAGACAAGCATTAATAATGTATTGAAAGAGCCAAAATTCTTTTTCCATGGTTTGAATTAGGGATTAAGATGACTTGAGTAGATGAGGAAGTAGAAAAGAAAAGGGAGTAGGCAAATCAAACGGATTTTTAAAAAAGGATTATAGAGCTGGCAGATGAGAGAGAGGGACCGAAGGAGGAAGGAAGGTTGCTGTCAACCCTCAGGCCACTATGTTCCAGCAGCGTGGGAACACTGTGATGACATAGTGCGGTAGCTGATCAGGAGGTTGGCAGGTTGGAGGAACATAATGAGCCTTGGAGCATTGTTGATGAGTTGACAGAAGAATAATTAGATTGAGATTGTCTTCCAGGTATTGAAGAGATAGGGGTAAATTCTGTGGAGTAGTACACTGGCTCACTTGGGTCCTAGTGATACTTTGGCATTTTAAAATATGCAGATTTGTTAATTCACACATGGCCCTTGTTATTTCTTTAAGTGGATATTTCTTTAAAATATTCTTGAGACTGGGTCAGATAGGATATTTAATATTTATATCCTTGAGAAATCTCAGAATGAGTTATTCGGTGAAAGCAAGACAATTTGGAATTTTAATTGACAACAAAAGGACCAATATGCTCCTAGGTTATAGATCTGTTGGGGCTCAGTGATAGATCTGATGGTCTCAATATAATAACAATACAGTTATGGTAAGGTAATGTCTATCGATGGGGAATAATTGAGGTTTCTTGGCAGCTCTTGGAAAATGCTGTAGAGGTGGTGAGAAGAGATAGATTGCATTTTTTTCCTAGTGTGTTTTAGGTTATAGGAAGGGAGGGATCCTAGTTGCAGAAAAAAACTTAAAAGGAATTCATGGACAACTACTCCCAGGAATCAAATGTGGTATTTTGTCTTCAGGGAATGACCATCAACATAATGGCCATGTTGAATGTGACAACTTTTAATCCAGACTTCTTCATTTCACTTGGGGTCCCAGGGCTGCAGTTCTGTATCTGGATCAGAATTCCTCATGGCCCTTGCAGGTAATGGCATCCTTCTCGGCCTCATCACTCTGGGCCACAGCCTCCAGCGACCCATGTTTTTCTTCCTCTCTAGGTTGGCCTCTGCAGACCTCACGTTGTGGACCAAATGTGTGCACAAAACCCTTCGCATACTGTGGTTGAAAGCTCAGGAGATCACATCCCCTGCCTGCCTCACCAATTTGTTCTTTCTCTACTTCAGCTTTTTTCTGGACTCAGCCACCTTATTGGGTATGGCACTTGATCGCTCTGTGGCCCTTTGCTCCAACTTGAGATTCAGCCATGTCTCGACACCTAGAACAATCGTCAAGGTCATGGTGGGCACTGTTGGTTGGAGTTTCAATGTCACTTTGCCTGTTGTTTTCTTGGTGAAGCATTTGTCCTTCTGCAGGACACGTATCATCCCTCACATGTACTGTGAGCACAGGAGCACGTCCCAGCTCTCCTCTGTTAATATCTCCATCAACATCTGCTATGGCTTTGCTGTGCCTGTAATGACTATTATCTCAGACCTGATCCTCATTGGTGTTTCCTATACTCTCATTCTTCACGCTGTTTCCCCCTTCCATCCAGAGACGCCAGCCAGAAAGCCCTCAGCGCCTGTGGGTCTCATATCAGTGTCATTCTCATGTTCTACACACTAGCCATGTTCTTGGTCCTTACACGTTACTTTGGCCACAGTATCTCTTGCATCTTTCACATCATCTTTGCTTACCCCTGTGTGGCAAATCACTCCTGCACTCAGTCCCGTCATCTGTGGTGTAAATACAAGCAGATCAGAGACAAGGTTATCCTTCTATTTTTTCCTAAAGGGATGTAGTGACCTAAGGAGGAGGACATGGAAAGATTGTGGAAAGTCGAGTAATTATATTGATTTAGTATGATTTATTTGTTGGAGAAAAACAAATGCCATATGATTTCACTTATACGTGGAATTTAAAGAACAAAATAAATGAACTAACAAAACAGATCAGACTCATAGATACAGAGAACAAACTGATGCTTGTCAGATGAGAGGTGGGTTGGGGGTTGGGTGAAAAAAATGAAGTACAAATTGGTAGTTAAAAATAGTCATGGGGATGTAAAGTACAGCATAGGGAATACGGTCAATAATATTGTAATAATTATGCATGATGTCCCATGGTTATTAGAATTATAGGGGGCATCGCTATAAATTATGTAATTGTCTAATTATGTAATTATGTAATTTGTACACCTGAAACTAATATAAAATAATATTGAATGCTGACTGTAATTGAAAAATAAAATTAAGAAAACATGATAACAAAGTCAAATTTCTTAGGTAAATCAGTAGCAGAAAGCCCTTCAATAATGGATCCAATGCCTCTATGTCTTAAGACTTCATTTCTGTAGGTGAAAATCACTGGCAGAATTAGAGGAAAAGAGGTAGGATTTTTCAAGTTCCAAGAAAATGATAGGCATCAGATGAAAATATCCTAACTTTCTACCATCAACAATATAAATGCACAAAATTTTTATTCTTCCTTTGGTCCTTTTACCCTGTTTCAATGTTCTCTTCTTAAAACAAACAAACAAATAAAATCTCATAATTCATAAGCTTGTGTGAGTTTAAAATCATCTAGCAACAGTCAGCTCATAAATTCAGTAACCATAATTAGTATGTTAAAAATTCCAAAGTACAAAGCTCTACTCCCAGTTTTTTCTGTCCTATGCAGTTATCTCCCTATTTGATAACTTCTCTTGGCTATCCCACTGAAACTTCAAAATCAACATGAAACAAAAAAATTGCCATGTTTTCCTCTTCCTTATTTCATGGTCAACACATTCTCTTGTGTTCTCCATCTTACTAAATGGTACGAAAGCCAACTAGTTTCTCATGTCAAAACCAATTTATTTATTTATTTATTTTTAATTATTACAAACTTAATTTACTATTGATTACGTCTTCTGAATTTCCTTCAATTTATTCATGTTTTACATTAAAACGGGATCACCACTTTCTCTCTGTCCTGGATTTTTTTCACCAGTCTCATTTAGGGATATTCCACCTCCATTTTTTTCTCTCCCATCTATTTTTTTACTCAAAAGCTAGAGTGCTGTAACTAAACTCCAACTCGATCATGTGAATCCTCTGCTTAAAATCATTGAACACTTACTCATTTTGCTTAGTATAAAACCCAAATATCCTAACATATCTTCAAAGCCTTTTGTGGTATGATTGGTACTAACCACCTACTGCTTGGTATCCACTGACCCTACTTTGCCCATTTCTCTCACTCTTTCCTTTGCATGCTCTTTTTGCTACAACCACTCTGTACTTCTTTTGACTTTTCAAAACTTTTTCAAAACTTTTCCTTCTGAATTGGCACACATGCTAGTTTCCCTCTGGAATCTGAAACTTAGCTTGAACTTGAATAGAAATGAGAGTAAAAAATTTTTTTTCAGTCCCTTTTTATAGTTCTATTTCACACCCACTAGATGGCTATAATTGGTTTTTAAATAAAGGAAATTATATTTGTTGGTGAGGATGTGGAGGGATTGGAACCTTGATATGTTGCTAGTGGGAATATAAAATGGTGCAACCTCTGTGGAAAACTGGCAATTCTTCAAAAAGTTTAATGTAGGTTTAAGAAATGATCTAACAACCCTACTCCTAGGTATATACCAAAGAGAATTGAAAACAGGTGTTCAAATCCAAAGGCATGTTTATAGTAACATTATTTATAATAGCCAAAAAAGCGACAACAACTCATGTCAATGTGTATCAACTGATGAAAGAAAAAAACAAATGTGTTAAATCTAAACAGTGAGATATTTCCAGCCTTAAAACAGGAATAAAATTCTGATACATAACATAGCATGGATAAACCTTGAAAACATGATGCTAAGTGAAAAAGCTGACTTACTGTATGATTCCACTTTTGTCAAAAGTTCAGAATAAGCAAATCCATATTGACAGAAAGTTAATTAGCATTTTCTAGGTGATTGGAGGAAGGTGAAATAAAGAGTGACTGCTTAGTGAGTATGGGATTTGTTTTTGTGGTGGAAGAGATCAGCCAAAGAACGTATATGCACATATTTATAGCTCATGGACACAGGCAATGATGTGGTGAAGGCAGGGGTGGTGGTGGTGGGGATTGGGGGGCGGGAGGGATGGGAGCTGGGTGGCGGGGATCAGAGGGGGGAAATGGGGGATATCTGTAATGGTGTCAACAACAAAAATAAAAAGTTAAATTAAAATAAAATGAAATAAAAGTAAATATTAGTTATTTCTATTTCTAAAAAAATATTCTGGAATTAGCAGTGATAGTTGCACAACATTGTAAATATACTAAAAGCCACTAAAGTGCACATTGGAAAATGGTTGAAACAGCAAATTTTATGTAATATGAATCTTATCCAAGTAAAGAAGTTAAAAGCTATGCTCAGTATCATACAAATTATATATGATGAGCATATAGCAAATAATTCTACCTGATTCCAGAGTTTTTGTTCTTGTCAACTCATTCATTCTCCCTTTCATTGAGGTAGGATTTCTCTAGCACAGTGACCTCATCCTTTCACATCTTTTCTGAGTTGAACCAAAGCTGCAGTTTTCAGGCTCATTCTAATCCCAGGCCTAAGAAAAGCTACAATCAGTAGTGTGCTGGAGACTGTTCATACTGGCTCATGAGAGCCAAGTCTGAAATTTTTAGGAATTTGGCCAGGAAGTCACTTGAAATTTGCCATAGTGGAAGTATCTACACTTTGTGAATCAGCAAATCTACCAGTCAAAACCCTAAAAGTCAGCTATTATGCATTCACCAGCCCACCACTGGCTATGGTCCTTTTGAAGTCCACTCACAGGCCTGGGGGTGGCCCTAGCCATGACTTCTTAACTTAAACCCTGAGCTTCAGCCACTATCGGGACCTTTTCTTCTGACCTCTGGTTTTTATGTCCCCTTGGCCATTTTTTTTCCCCAGTGACCCTTTGTATTCTAAACTTGGTAGTATTGTTGGGATGGGGGAGGGACACATTATTTTATTGTGACTTAGATAGGTCCTTTTAGGTATGTGGATTTATGTGGCTACAAGTAATAGAATGGGAAGGAGAAACAAAGATAGACACAGTGACAGCAAACATCCCAGACTTAGAAGGTTGAGAAGACCATACTGGAAGTTCGTACGGATCACGTGTTGGTTCTAAAATATTAATGCTATCAGTTTTATCCTGAATGCACACAAGTGTCCTGGATCAAGGACTGATTATCATTATTCATATAAAAAGCAAGTGATTGGTGTGTGGGCCTTCACACCCAGTCCTTGCTCCAGGGCTATACAAATGTCCTATGCATATAAAGTCAAGAAATGAAGAAAAATGCACTTTCTCTGTTTATAAAACCCAGAGAGACTATTTCTCCTTTCTCTACCTTCCCTTCTTCTGAGAAAGTTTCTTTGGAGATTGATGGGAAATAAACCTCTCTGTGGAAAAGATAAGATCATTGTCTCTATCTCTAAAACCCAGCCATGTCTCCATACTTCTGGAATTAGGCTAATCTCTCTGGAGATTCTTTCACTATCTATGGTTATCTCACTAATTTATTAGTTATAAATTAATTTCCCAAGACCTGGTCTTAGCCCAGGATCCAAGATTTTGAGATAATCTATTCAGAAAGCCCAACTCAGAAAAAATATGAAAATATTTTCTCTATACCCTACAATATGCCAGAAGCCTGAGCAGATAGCATGGAAGAAAAAAAGTTTCATGATTATGGAGCAAGGTAAAATTTCCTTTGAAATTTCCATAGGGACTTTTGAAGAATGGAAGGGCAGGGCTGCTCCATGCTACCTGCATTGTGGGCAGTGCAGAAGCCTGAATTGTGTCCTGATGTCATCTTCTGTTTAAAGTGGGTGGTGTCTATGTGATAGGGAACGCTGTGGGAGGCTGCTTCACTGTAGGTAGATGAGTTCTGGTTGGAAAAGAAAGGAGAAGAGACTTTGCTGTATACAAAGGACAGGATTTTCCTTTGTTTTGTTTTTAACCTTTGACCATGAAAAAGGTAAAAGCCGATACCAGGGAATGTAATAGCATTAACTACAGTGCCACAACACATTTGTACAAAATTTTATAGTTTCTAAAGTACTTTAACATCCACTTTCTTATTGGATCTTCATACAACAAGCCTGTGAGACAGATACTAAGAAGTTTAAAAAGAGGGTTGCTCAACTGCAAATTAGGAGGATTGCATAGGATACCCAGTATCCAAGGCAAGTTTGATCTCCAAACGCTTTACTTATCTTGTTCTTTTTTTTAAATCCTCTCAAATCATGCACTTACAGCAGTAAATACCATTTCATTTGTGTGAATGGTATTACCTAGTATCATTCAGTGTTCCCATTTGTGTTACAATATTGTTAAGGTCTTTTGTGAATAAGATGAGCTAGAAGCACACAGGGGAGGGTAGGGGAAGACCCTTGTTTCCTCTATTTGCATACAATGTTCATGCTCACTCTTTCTAATTTGTATTCTTCATAGCTGTTGAGGAGGACATCATAGAGATCTAAAATTTAAATAGTAAATGAAGAAGTACTTGTATTTCATAAACTTTATTTTTGTTTGATAGAAATAGAGATGTTATGTTATTAAATACTACTGAACCCTATGGACATTGCAAAAATAGCAGTTCATGAATACACTGATTTTCAATAATCTATTTACCTCCGAAATAAGGAACTCCTACAATTTGGATCATCCCTGTTTAACAAGAAAAGACTGATTTCATAGTAAATACAGCCTATCCTAAATGGCACCTGTCTCCTCTTCTCTAATAGGACTTCTCCTCGTCTATAAATAACCACAGTGAGATCCAGTCAAACTCAACAATACTTCCCTTTTGAAGAAAACACAAGGGCCACTCATTCACCAGTCTGTTTGGTCTTCACTCCATAGATAATTGGGTTCATCATGGGCGGAAGAAGAACAAAGAGGTTGGCCAGCAGGATGTGGACATGCTTGGGGATTTTTTTGCCAAAGTGCTGAGCAATGACAGTTAAAATCCCTGGAAGGTAGAACATGAGAATAACACAGACATGGGAACCACAGGTGCCAAGTGCTTTTATCTGAGCATCACGGGATGGCAGCCTGAAGACTGCCTACAGAATGAGCCCATAGGAGATGACTATTGTCTCCATATCCAGCATAACACTGAGTAACAGCACAGAGATTCCATACCAAATATTGATGGTGATATCAGCACAAGCCAGCTTTGCTAGCCCCGTGTGTTCACAGAATGTGTGAGCAATGATGTTTGTCCGGCAGAAGGGTAGGCGTTTCACAAAGAAGACAGTGGGGAAACAGTTGCAAAACTCCTGATCACTACAGCACTCCCAATTTTTCTAATGACACCATGGCTAAGAATGGTGGTGTATTTCAGTGGGTAGCAGATGGCCACATAGCAGTCAAAAGCCATGGCCAAGAGAATGTCTGACTCCACTACAAAGGCGAAATGCATAAAGAAGAGCTGGGTTACACAACCACCAAAGAAGATGTCCATGTCATCAAACCAGAAGATGCTCAGGGCTTTGGGTATTACAGATGTGGATAGAATCAGATCTCAAAAAGCCAGCAAGGAGAGGAAGAAGTACATGGGTTCACGAAGACTGCGCTCCACCACCACCACAAAGATCAGGATAGCGTTCCCTGCCACAGCCACCAGGTACATCTGGCAGAAGGGGATGGAGATCAACATGTGTAGCTCTCTCAGACCATGGATGCCAATGAGGATAAACATATCATAATTGACAGTGGAATAGTTGGGAACTGACATGCCTGAATTATGGTATGAAATTACATTTTCATCACTTACACCCATAAGGAGAAAGAGAGTTAGAGACCATGTCTGTCACAATCAACTAGAATATATATACTTCGTAACTCTCAATAGGCTCAGATCTACTATAGAAAATCTCACTTAATGAATTCCACCTATGCAGAGGTTTTAATTATGGACACAGATGTGTACGGTAATTCATTTTGCAGAAAAAGATTACAAAAATTCAAAGGGGGATCAAAGAATTATCAAAAGATGCTTCTAGGGAAAATCCTGCAGCAGGCACTGTTTTCTTACGCAATTGATATAAACTTAACATGATAGTCTACAAAATTTTAAAATCTGTAATAATCAATTTTATTCACTGACTAAACATTGTAAGCCTTTTAATGAAGAATATAAAAAATAAAAACAGAAAGTTTTTTTCTTATTTAACTAAACAACAGCTTTGTTATCTAGCATACACATCTAATCAACAACTTTTTATTTGTTATTCTTTTATCTTTTCTTCTTTTCCCTTTTTTACTAATATTATTTTATTATTAGGCATTTAATATATTCAAAAAATTGGTGCATTGAGTTTGTTAAACTTTAACTATATAGGTCATAAATAGAAATGTTTCAGAGATGTCTTATTAAGTGAAAAAATCGGCAATAGTAATTTAAGTAATAATAAATAATACTAACTCACATCACCTTACCATTTACAAGGTACTCTCATCCAAATCTCATGCAAGCCTCACAACAACCTCGTACCTATATTTCATGTCTGTGAAAACTGAGGCACAACGCCAAAAGTGGGTCTTGCTCTAATTCTAGTAATTTTCCCATCTTATTTTTCATAATTGACTAATCAACTATTAATCTATTGGTTACTAAGCATCTACTGATCACCTACATGTTGTGTACAGAGACATCAACATGTGCACAAAGAGGAAAAGGAGTTCAAAGCCCATAAAATAAAAATCCTGCATATCGGGTTATAATATATGTGAACAAAGGTGTCCATATAGGTGTTTTCTATTTGTCTGTTTAACGAATTATAATCCATTGAGTACAGATTTTTTCTGAAGCTTCATTAGTGGAAGATTATATTAAATTATAAAGTACTATCACTACAGTTAGGGATAATGCTACTTGAGAATGAGTGGACCTACAGTTACAGCATTTATTTGATGAGCGCTTTTTCTGAAATTCAGTGTGAGATTCTGTACTGAAGTTTACCCAGATTATTCAAATATGTTACATTTCTGTCCCAGGCTTTTCTTTATTAATACATCCCAACTTTATTCTTTAAAGTGGCTTGATCAGAAATAAGTAACTTGATCAAGTCAGAAATATAAATCACGGATAAAAGTGGATACTGTTACCAACCACTTCTTATTTAAACTCTTGTTAAAATAGATTTTGTATTTCCTTATTTGTTGGTTTTTAATTTCTTAAAGTTTCATTTGTGTGTGTGTGCTAGGACTGAACTTGAATAAAATTAGTAATTGAGGAAATTGTGTCTTTCATGGACTGTAGCACAGTTGGTCTCCTCAGATCTCCCCTCCTGGAGATTTTTGTGAAACCCTCACACCTCATTCTAAATGGGTTTCCTCACTGAATAAGGAAACTATAATGGGATAGGATATACACTTCAAAGAAGTTAGAAATAAAATTTTCAACCTTTTAAATAGCCTGAAAAATAATAATCTTTATTAAAAAGGAAATTAATTTCCTCATTAACAAACAAAACACTCTTTTTATTCTGTACCAGGAAAGATTGACCTACACCAATGAATGCTTTTTAAAATTTATCATTTATTGTTTTTTTAAAAAGAGGTTACAAAAATACTTACTTTTGTGTCATTGCTGGACAATAGCAATGATGTCTATGCATAATTTCATAGATAGAATATCTGGTAGATAAAATGTAGAAATATAACTATTATATCTAGGTAGCGAATTAATGAGTAATTTTATTTGATAATTTCAATTTTTCTGTTATATCAAGAAAACATTGTTAAACACATGACAATAATTTGATGAAGTTTGTTTTATTATTAAATTGAGTACTAAAAATTTGGACTTTCACTAGAAGTTATTTAATTCACATGTTCAACCCTTAAAGAAATTTACCCAACATTTCCTGTAATCCACAGTAATCTAATTTTCTGTTGCATTAAGCCCAGGCTTTGAAGCATCTGGAGTTGTCCTTTGAGAAGGCTGGTATTGATCACTGGCATGACAAAGTAAAGGGGGTTACATTTACCAAAGAGTAGAGGTGTGTATGGAACAATACATACTTGTCCTTTACTTTCTATTAAGATATCTTCCTAATGTTACTTAAGGTTAAAAACGAGGGCATTTTCTCTACTTACAAACATTAACTTGCTAGACAAAATAACATCTCTGAGATGGTGTCTCAAGCTTTTACAATAGAAAATGTATGTGTGAGCTCAGACTTCACGGGTAACTAGGAGTTCAAAGTCAGGATTTAGCCAACTGTAGAGATGAGATTGGAGAAGCACCTACAGCATCCCTAGCTTCCCTAACCTATCAGAACCCATTGTCCCAGACCACCCACCCAGGCACATTAAAGGATTAGAGCACTCTCTTGAAATAGACCCTGTTTAAAGCCCGTTTCATTCAGGGTCCCGAGACTGCTGGCACTCGCCTCATATGTGTTTTTGGTGAGTAGAAAACTAGAATGCGATCATCACAGCTGCAAAATATCACTGAGGAAGGCTCAGAGAGCAAGGTACAGGAGTGGACATTATTCCTGGGGAAGAACACAAGAAGGCTGAGCCCAGAGGCAGGGAAAATTACTGTTGGGGGGCCCCGGGGGAAAGTAGGTCCAGAGGTCCAGAGAAGGAGAAGCATGGAGAAGGTAGTCAAAACAGTACATTTTACCTCCTGAGGTCAGTCAGACACAGGAATGCCTCTTTGCAGTCTATGTGGTTACAGCAACTGCTACGTGTCTGTGTGTCTAAGTTCCCTGGAAATGTTGCACCTGCTATTTGTGCAACCTAAGTCTCTCGCCTGTAGTCATTACCTCGATCACAGAAGGGAAACTCTCCACTGCACAGAATGAGCCCAGGAGCACTTATTGCTCCTGGAAAGTCCCAAGGGAGTGACCTCTGGAACTTGGTGCCCGGTCCTGCCTCCAACTAAACTGCAGACGGAGACTAATGAGTCAAGAAAATACTTAATTCCTTTTCTGCTGCACTGCCAATAACACCTTGATTGTTTGTGTACTGAGCAATGAGCTCCATAGAGATGTTTAAGGCACAAAATTCCAAGGCCCACTTAAGACCCTGAGAGTCAATTCTTCCTTAATTTTGCATCGTAGGCATCTCAGTAGCTTCGCTTTATTGCCAGGTCTGGAGGGAGCGTTTTCAATTCATTCCTGCAGCTTTTCAGCATCCATAGCTCCACATATCTACCTGGACTGCAGTGAAAGTTCTAAAGCTATTTTTACTGTCTCTAAAGATTTACTCTAAGTGTATCTCACATCATTCCAGTAGTAAGCACTGGCAGCCGGAATAAACTTTGCAATATGTCAATTTCATTCTGTTGCATCCCCCAGTGAAACTTTCCATAAGTCACCTTCATCCCTTAGACCTTAGAATAAGACCCAAGTTCCAAAGCACAAGGAATAAGTTCCTGCTCACTTCTCCAAACCTTTTTCATCTCCCCCTTCTCTCTTTTCAGCCTCGTCCTCACCCAGGGTGTGCCCACATCAAGATGCACACAGTTCCTCAACTTTCACTATGTTCTCACTCGCCTTTTCTCATTCGAAATAATATTCTCTCTGCCTAGCATGTTTGTATTGCCATAGTTTGTTTTGAAAACTCCTATTTTTCTATGCTAAGTGAAATAAGCCAGCAAGAGAAAGACAAATACCATACGATCTCACTTATATGGGGAATCTAATGAAAAAAGTAAACTGATGAACAAAATAGAAACAGAGGCATGGATACACGGAATAGACTGTCAGAGGGGAGGTAGAAGAGGGTGACTGGATGAAAGAAAGTGAAGGGAGCAGCCAAAGAACAGATATACACGACCCATAGACACCAACCACAGCGAGGTGTTGGCGGGAGGGAAGGGTGGGGCAGGGGCTGGGCGGAGGTGGGCATAGCAGGAGAAAATGGGGACATCTGTCATAGCATCAACAGTAAAACTAAAGTTAAAAAGAAAAACTAAACACAGCTGCAATACAAAAGTCTTGACCATCCTGCTCTTTCTCCTAACAGCTCCCTGTGCTTTCTTTCCCTACTTCTTGTCACTCTCTACTTAAATTGCCTACTTCTGCGTGTGTTTTTCCCACTAATCAGTGATCTCCTGGAGGGGAGTAAAGAATCACCTCACCGTATTGGCACCCACAGCATGTTACACAGTAATTAGAGCAAGATGAAATTGAATACGACTTACGTAATTTTCCAAACAATGTACCAAGTGCCTTACGTACATCACAATCAATCTCAAACCTTATGAGATAGGTGAGGTCTGCATGTGCGCACGCACACATGGGGACTGGCGGCGCGGGAAGGTTGCAGTCAGTGCGCTGCCTCAAGCCCTGTGCCCTTAATCACGCCTTCTACGTTGCCCTGCAGGTGGCCTCAGCATGTGGTGGTTGGATGGAGGCTTACAGGAATGGATGGCAACCTGGAACAGGGAACATGCTGCTAGCTCAATAAAGTCTTCCAAGATAGTTCCTTAAACAGGCTATTTACATGCCAAACAAACAAGCAAACCCTTTTATTGCCCACAGCTTTTCATGTGTTTATTTTTTAAAAATATATGGGCTACAAATGAAAAACGAAATACCTGCTTCTAAGGAGATTGTATTCGTATCTTCTTTCATTTTCTCTAAGGGCCTTTGCACATACTTTTGTCTGTGTCTGGAATGTTCTCCTTCCTGTAGTCCAGTTGAGATAAGATACCATAAAGTAAGACAGAAGCAGGGCTTAGAAGTCAGATTACCTAAGTTTGAAAATTCTCCACTTAACAGCTGAACAATTTATTTTCACTTTTTATACTTTTTGAATGTCATTTAGTCAGTTTTTCTTTAAATAATCATACATTGAAAACTTTACAAAACTGCCAGTTACATTTGTTAAGGCTCTTTTCCTTTTTTCCTAAGCATGGGCAGATACACCTACTCATAGTCCAAGGGGAACATATGATTGATTTGCTCTCAACTCAACTTTTTCGAAACAGAAATCCCTGTAAATAACTAGGGCCAGTCTATGTTAATTTCCTGTGATGGTGTTAGTTTCCAAAAACATCTTCAGTAAATAAATAAAGGGGAAATGTAAAATCCTGTGGTTTGCTTGGTGAATCTTAATTGTGGAATTTCTTCTTTTGAAATTTTTTCCTGTTGTACTTGCTAGTTTCTCAGCCATGATCTCTAAGTATTTTCCCTGGTTGCATCTTCTGAACTCGGAATCAGCCAGCAGTTCTTCCACAATAGTTTTCTCCCTTTGTTTCTGGGGAATTAGTGAATGGTAGAAGTCAGCAGGATTGTCAGCGACGGTTCCCATTTAGAAGTACCTGGGGAAGCTGTCCCTATCGTTTTTCTTAGAAAACCTTTTTGGGTCCATGCCAGCTCTCATCGTGAGTGCTTTGAGATCATATTTTAGCTTATCTGTCAATTCTGGAGCTTTCACACCAAACCAGCCATCACCTGTAACAGCTGAATAATTTAGATAAACTTTCTACCTGTCATTTTTTCTCACCTATATAACATGGAAACAATAAGGGGATCTACCTCACTGGGAGGGAGTAAGGACTAAATCTGATAATCTTTCTAAAGAGCTTGGCCTTGTAACTGACACACAGCAAGAGTCTAATAAACATTACCTGTTATGTTAGCTCTTAGTTAAAATTTGTCTTTCAAACACCTTCCTCAAAGGATCTTTTCCTATCTCCCCAGGACTGACTCGGATGGCTTTGTTATTTACCTTTGTGACACTATCATTTTCCATAACAGCTAGCAAAGGTAGTGATTATTTTTATACATATTATCTGTTGATTATTTGAATAAGGCATGTCTTCCTCAACAGAATGGATACTGCACGATGAGAGGCATTCTATCTACTTTGTTCCTCGCTCTGTTCTGCTCTTTAGTCAGTGCATTGCTTCTAACAGCTGTTCAATATATTTGCATGGAGTGATTGAACGCAAACACGCATGAAGGAATGATCAGTCGCCTGCCCACCTCAGCAGTTTCACTTCTTAGTACTTAACTAAATGCACCCGGGTCTACTAAGCAGCACACATTTACTGGAACACATCACAGCCTCTTAGACCTCTCAGCCTTTGTACACACTAGGTTTTTGGCCTGAAATGTCTTTCCTCTGTCTTCCTCTAACTTTTATTTATCCCAAAGACTTACTAAATTAACCCATTCCTCAAGATTTTCCCTAGTACCTAGCTGTTGATATTACCCCCTCATTCAGTTTCCATGGACATCTTTCTTAGAGGAAGTCATTGAGAGCATGTGATCACCAGTTGACCCGCAAGCTGGGCCTGGGCCACCCCAGACTCCTGAGCCCCTTTCTTGTCCTTGGGCTACACATTCCACCCACCGTTCCCATAGATGGAGCCATTTTTCAAGAACACATCCTTAAGAAACATTGTGTTGTTGACACCATCTCGGTGGTTTACAAAACTGGATCCTGTTAAAGCCTCTATTAAAACTTTTAAGACACTGGCAGGTGGGTACAGAGATCCATTTGTCTTGCAGCCACACAAGACAAGTCTTGTATGTAAGACCCCTTGCTTGGAAACCTGCCACCTATCGACCCGGAGTGGCCTGTCTCTTTCTTTAATCTCTCCTTGCCCTCGTTGTGCAGGGACCAGTTTTGAATTTCACCCAGGGAACTCCTGAGGTCATGAACCACCATCTTTGGATTTCCTCTGACTCTAATTCTTTGTCAGAATTTTATTTTACAAGTCTGTTGACCGAAAGTGACACACTTGGTTATAAAAGTTACCATCCCCTTATAACAATGGAGTCTAAGTTTATTAACTAGCATTTGAGGCCCCCATACAGTCCTCCTAGTCCAGATGAACTTTCTACTTCAGGCTATGTTTACCATGGTAGGTTTCTCAAAAATAGTAAATTAAATTAAAAAATGTAGTAAGGGAAAAGTAAGGCAACATTACATTTACAGGAAGAAGGAGCCCAAGCCTGATGTTAACAATTTGTTCTCAGGTAACTAATCTAAAGGCCAACCTTTCCCTTTGACCCCATGGTGTGTCTCACTCTCTCATCCCCTGCTCTCCATTTCCTCCTCCTCCTTGTCCTGAAGCCCATCATCATCTCTCCGCTGGGCTACGTACTGTGCATGCATCCGACTCGTCTTCCCAATTGCAGACCAAATTCATCTAATAGTCCACAGCCCAATAGTTGATCATTTTTTTGCTCTTGAAAAGAGGGGGCACCTAAATGTTACATAACTGGGGACTGCCATGTGTCACGGTCACTGCAGGCTCATGTGATACCAAAGGCCTAGCAGTTTTTTCCACATCAAACCCACTGGCATTTTCAAACTCATACAGGGTGGTGCGTTTTGTTAACATAATGTGTTTTTCTCCTCTTTCCCATTTCCCTCGTCTTCAGTTTTCAGGTCAACCCTTATGCTTTCAAGGTAGAATTTCTGGACAACCCTTTATTTGCTCCCATCATTTGATTTCCCAAAAACATGCATGCCTCTCTAGCAGTATTTTTCATATCAGCTCATTTCTATATATATTGCTGATTATTTAATTTTATGTTACTTTCCAGGTGAATGTCAAGGTCATAGTGATATAATCCCTCTATTTATACTCATATTTGTGTTTGTGGATGTTAGTCCAGTTGTAAGATAATTAGTTGAGCAATCTTGCCTAATATTTTAATACTCCTTTCTCAAGACCGACCTTAATTTTATTTCATTTTTCATTTTTTTCTGGTATGTGATTTCCATGTTACTCTGAGTCTAGTTATACTATCTCCCTCTCCACCATCCACAGGCATGCACACTTTTAGGCTCTCATCAATGTCCTTGACATATTTCTAGGCCAAGTTGAAATCTTGCCATATATAAACACAAGGCTCCCCATGAACTCCTAGTTGGTCTAGACCCCCTCAGTTCCACACTGCCCATTATCTAGCTATCTTGAGTCCATGAAGTTACCTCTGCTTGTCAATGATACACTCAGTGCGGTAGGAGCAAATCTCTGAAGGGCAACATAGAATATGTTAGGTTCATTCCCACTCTGTGTATGGAAGATAAATGATCTTTATAAATCACTTATTTTCTCTATGTACACATCTAATAAAGGGTTTGCTCTTGCCACAAACACAAACACATTTCATAATAGGAGAAATCATTCCAAACATTCAGCAAATGATGGTAGTTGGTTATACTATAAATAAGGAAGGTAGAGTAGGTATGACTGATAAAAAGACATGTAAGGAGAGAGTTGACTGAAGGAAGAGAGTAGGTCCTACTTATAGCAGGGGCAGCATTGCATGCTGGGAGAAGAGCAAGTAATAAAGCCCAGATGCAAAACAGGTTTGGTGCTTTTATCATCGAACTGTGTTTTGCACTTGGGAAAGAGGAAACCAGAGGGATATTGGGTCACACAAGGATCTTGATAGAAAAGGCCTCTCAGGTCATCCTCCCATTCAGTAAAGGTAAAGGGTAATAACAACTATCACACAGATAAAAATGGAATTTGTTATGTTAGATGAAATAAGAGTATTTAAAATTATCACCAAGTTCCTTTCCTTGTCTCCCTTCATTTTCTTTTTGGTCCTTCATTATCTGTTCTTACCCTGTCCTTGATTTCTACACAGTTGCTATAACTTAATGCCTACCTTTCTTACTCTGCTCCCTTTAACCTTTCCCATCAAGCTGAGAACTGAGCAAGAGGAAACTTGGACATCAGGACAGATAAGAGCAGAGGAGCAGCTGCAGTGGCTTCAGAATCCTGTGTAATATAAAGGAGAAGGTGACCTGCCCCATCTGCTTGGAGCTCCTGACAACCCCTGAGCCTGGGCTGTGGGCACACCTTCTGTCCAGCTTGCAGCACTGCAAACAACAAGGAGTCCACAATCAACCAAAAAGGAGAGAGCAGCTGCCCCGTGTGCCGAGTCAGTTACCAGCTTGGAAACCTGGAGCCTAATCGGCATGCGGCCAGATAGTGGAGATGGTTAAGGAGGTCATTTTTAGCCCAGAGGAGGAGCAAAAGAGAGATCTCTGTGCGTGCCATGGAGAGCAACTCCTGCTCTTCTGTGAGGAGGATGGGAAGGTCATTTGCTGGCTTTGTGAGCGGTCTCAAGAGCACCGAGGTCACCACACTTTCCTCATGGAGGAGGTTGCCCGGGAGTACCAGATAACAGACCAGGATGGAGGAAAGTCAAGGCAGAAAACAGTACTTGATGATAAATCTCTACTTTGCATTTGGCTCTAATTACCTTGCCGTGACAGGCCCGAGGCCTGTGATCACATTTCTCCCTATGCTCGCCTTCCAAGGCCTGAAGGACATTTCTGTGCATTCCATACAACTAAAAAGTGATGAGCGGTCGAAACAAGAAGTAGATATTTTTATAGCTTGAGCTAATAGGTAGCGGTTTGGTCCCCAAGCAAAGCTGTCATTGCCCCGTAAGCAGGTGGGGTAAGTGGGCACCGGGGTGGATCAAGACCTATGTTCTCTTCTTACTATAGGATCCGGTTCTTCTAGGAGAAAGGGAATCAGTCTTCTTTTGATATGGGAACGGTGACTTCTATCACCTATGTCTTAAAGAACCCATTCACCATATCAGGTTCCCTTCCTGTCGCAGATTCTATTTTGTGCTTCACAGTTCCTGTAAACTGTAGTCTCTTCAGAGACTGACCAGGTTTTCCCCATTTGCCCTCTATTCGGATGCTGAGAAAGCCCATAGCTTGACTCTGGTGTGATTCCCCTTCCCAGGAGACTCTCCAGGCAGCTCTGGACAGGCTGAGGGCAGAGCAGCAGAGAGCTGAGAAGGGGGAAGCTGACGTCAGAGAAGAGAGGACTTCCTGGGAGGCAGGGGAGACTCTTCCTGAGGGAGTTAGACAAGAACCTGGGCAGGGCCGTGGGTGTTAGTCCCAAGAAGTTCCCTTCCTCCTGTTCCTTGACAGTCAATATATCCAGTCATCGATTAGGCATTCTGTATTCTTCTCCCGATAGGACTGGGATGAAAATAAACTCCTCCCAAGTTAACACAAATATTTGTTGGTTAGTGGTTCTCAGAGAGACTCTCTGGTGAGATTCGCTAGTGAGCTGTGTTCATTTCTGTCATTACTCCGAGCCTTTAACTCTTCCAGGGGAAGACAGTTGGCAGTGGCTCATTGCTCTTTCCCCTGGTGCTCAAAGTTAGCTGAGGGTTAGGATGGAGGTCAGGAGTCATGCAGGGAGGCGTGACTGTCCTGTGACAGCTGAGCCACACCCAGCTGCCCTGTTGTGGTGCAGAATCAGCCTGGGTAATGCGGACTTGAGGCCATTCTTTTGGCATGTGATGAAGAAAAAGTAATAGGAAAAATCAGCCTTCCCAAGGATTGCTTCCCTGCTTCCATCTCTTGCCCCTGCGAGAACTTCCAAATCAAATACTTCTTTTTTCCTGGCTCCCAGCCTCTGCCTGATAGCCTGAGTCCCTCTCTGTCTTTCTCATTCCTGAAGAATCAAATAAGAAATGAGAGCCAAAGTGTCCAGGATTGTTTTAAACAGCTGAGAGACGTCCTGGACAGTAAGGAGCAGAAAGAACTGCTGAAGCTGGAGACGGAAAAGAGAGATATTCTCCATGTCCTGCAGCAGTCTGAGAGCGGGCTGGTCCAGCAGAGCCAGTTGTTGAGAGACCTCATCTCACAGCTGGAGCATCGTTTGCAGGGGTCGACGATGGAGATGCTGCAGGTAAGACCTGGGAAGAAGCCCCAGCACCTGAGTGTGAGGAAAATGAAGATTAAGTTTCCTGCTCTGCTGTGTGGCGGTGCTGGTTCTGGTGGTGATGCTGAGATTTCTTTGGTCTTTCAGGAACATTTTCTGCACCTATTTCAGAGGTTGTAGGGATAGTTTAGTGCATGAATAACAAGGAAAAATCTGGTCATTATTAACATAGCAAATGTAGTGTAAACATTTGAGTTTGGAAAGAACTATTGTGTCCAGTTACATTCTATAGGCCCCTGTATCTAGCTTATAATATTTTTGAGATACCTCTTCATGATTAAATAGGGTTTTTTCATAGACTGAGTTGAGGTTTTTCTCCTCTTTCTGTATTTTCTGAATAAACAATTATGAAGAATTGGTATTATTTATTCTTTAATTATTCAATAGATTCACCAGTGAAACCACATCACCCTGGTCTTTCTTGTAGGAAAAAGTTCAAAGTATTTTTTTTTGTTGCTTTTATTAGGTTTTCTTAGGCCTTTTTAAAGAACATTCCTTGAACTGGATTTTGATAATGTACATCTTTGTAGAAATGAGTTCATTGTCAGATTTGTAAACATGAAGTTGGTCATTATAATCCCTTAGAATCGCTTTGATTTCTACAGTGCTCACAGTAATGTCCTTCTTTCCTTTCTGACTTTGGTGGTTTGCTTTTTTCTTCTTTTAGTCAGTTTTGTTATGTTTGGTTAATTTTACTGATGGCTTTCAAGGCTGCACTTTACTGTTTTATTGATTTATCTGGTTTTGACCTTCCTCTATAACTGATTTTGCTCACTTACATAGTTTCCTTTGTGTGTGTCTGTGTAAATTCACATGCATTCACGAGCGTGTCTTTTGTTCAATTTGCTGTACTATTCCTTATTTCTTAATGTGAGGATTTATACCACCGAGCTTTTCTGTTATAGTTTGCAATGATATACATGCATTGTTTCAGCTCTATTACATACTTTTTGATTATTTATTTTTTATTTTGATTTGATTTGATCCCCACCTTATTTTGAAATTTTCTTTGTGATTTTTTTTTTTCTTAGTCCTTGGAATATTTGAAACTATGTTGTTAAATTTGCAAACATTTGGTGATTTTCATTTTTTCTTCTGCTGGATGTTTTAAATATGATTCCTTTCTAATCAGAAAACACATACTTTATTATTTCAGTCTTTTAAATGAATTTGCACTGTCTTATAGTCTAAATTATGGTATGTACAGAAATTTTTATATGAATTGAAAAAAATGTGTATATGCTTTCATTGGGTGACACTTTCTATTTATGACATTTAGGTCGAGATGGTTGATAATGTTTATCATGTTACCTACATTCTTGATGATTTTTTAATTCATTTTAAAAGGTTTTTTTCTTCTTTTGAATTTTTATTGTATTTTTTATTGTTATTCGATTACAGTTGTCCCAATTTTCCCCCCTTTGCCCTCCTCTGCCCAGCCCACCACCTGCTCCCACAGTCAGTCCCCACGCTGTTGTCCATGTCTGTGGGTCACTCACACGTGTTCTTTGACTCATCCCTTCCCCTTGTTTCCACCATTATCCTCCTCTCCCTGCCCCTCTGGCAGCTGTCAGTCTGTTCCATGTTTCCATGTCCCTGGTTCTATTTTGCTCATTAGTGTATTTTGTTCATTAGATTCCTCTTATAAGTGAGTTCATATGGTATTTGTTTTTCAATACCTGGCTTACTTCACTTAGCATAATAGTCTTCAGTTCCAACCATGCTGTCCTGAAAGGTAGGATTTCCTTCTTTTTTTCTGCTGAGTAGTTTTCCATGGTGTAAATTTCCCACAGTTCTTTAATCTACTCATTTACTGATGGGCCCTTAGGCTGTTTCCAGCACTTGGGTGTTGTAAATAGCGCTGCTATAAACAGAGTGGGGCATAAGTGCTTTTGAATTGGTCTTTTGGGATTCTTAGGGTATATTGCCAGCACTGGAATTGCTGGGTCTAAAGGCAGCTCCCTTTTTAAATTTTCTGAGGAAATTCCATATTGTTTTCCACAGTGGCTGCACCAGTCTGCATTCCCACCAACAGTGCACTAGGGTTCCCTTTTCTCCGCATCCTCACTGCACTTGTTGTTTGTTGACCAATTAATGATAGCTATTCTGACAGGCGAGAGGTGATAATTTTTTGTGGTTTTAATTTGCATCTCTCTGACGGCTAGTGATGTTGGGCATGTTTTCATATGTCTATGGGTCATCTGTATGTCTTCCTTGGAGAACTGTCTATTCAGGTCCTTTGCCCATTTTTAATTAGATTACTTGTCTTCCTAGTGTTGAGTTGTATAAGTTCTTTAAATATTTTGGAGATTAAACCCTTGTCTGATGTATTGTATCATTGGCAAATATGTTTTCCCATACACTTGGTTCCCTTTTCATTTTGATGGTGGTTTCTTTAGCCAGTCAGAAGATTTTAATTTGATGTAGCATCATTTGTTTATTTTTTCTAGCCCTAGGACAGAAGTCCCCAATCCCTGGGCCTCACACTAGTACTGGTCCATGGCCTATTAGGACCCGGACCACACAGTAGGAGGTTAATGGCAGGTAAGCAAGTGAAGCTTTGCTACCATTACAGCCTGAGCTCTGCCTCCTGTCTCTCCTCCCACTCCCCGGCCTTCACTGGAAAAATTGTCTTCCATGAAACCTGTCCCTGGTGCCAAAAAAGTTTGGGGACCACTGCCCTAGGAGATATATTAGCAAAAATATTGCTATGTGGGGTATCTGAAATTTTCCTGCCTGTGGTTTCTGCTAGGACTTTTATGGTGTTATGATTTATATTTAAGTCTTTTATCCATTTTGAGTTTATTTTTGTGTATGGTGTAGTTGGTGGTCTAGTTTCATTTTTTTGCATGTACCTGTCCAGTTCTCTCAACACCATTTTATTGAAGAGACTACTTTTACTCTTGCATGCTTGTGCCCCTATTTAAAATATTAATTGATCGTAGAATCATGGGTTTATTTCTGAGCTCTCCATTCTCTTCCATTGATCTGCGAGTCTGTTCTTATGCCCGCACCAGACTGTTTTGCCTACCGTGGCCTTGGTATGTAGTTTGACATCAGGTATTGTGATTCCTCCAAATTTGCTCTTTCTCAAGATTGCTGAGACTATTCAGGATCTGCTTTTGGTTCCATATATATTTCTGAAATATATGTGCTAGATCTTTGAAATATGCTATTGGTATTTTAATAGGGACATTGAATCTATAGATTATTCTGGGTAGTATGAACATTTTAATGGTGTTAATCCTTCCAATCCATGAACACAGCACATGCTTCCATGTATTGGTGTCTTCCTCAGTTTCTTTCTTCAGTGTTCTGTAGTTTTCCAAGAACAGGTCTTTTACTTCCTTGGTTAAGTTCATTCCTAGGTACCTTATTTTTCTTACTGTTAAAGAAAATGGGAATTTTTTCCCTAGTTTCTCTTTCCGATAGTTCATTGTTGGTGTACAAAAATGCCTTTGATTTCTGAATATTGACTTTTTATCCCTATAGTTACCAAATTCACATACTAGGTCAGGTAGTTTTTTGGTGGGGACTATGGAGTTTTCTATGTACACTATTATGTTGTCTGCAAACAATGACAGTTTTACTTCCTTCTTTCCAATTTGGATGCCTTTGTTTTCTTCTTGTCTGATAACTGTGGCTAAGACTTCCAATGCTATGTTGAATAAGAATGATGAAAGCAGACACCCTTGTCTTGTTCCTGATCTTAAGGAAAAATCTTTTAGTTTTTACCCACTGAGTATTATGTCAGCCCTTATTATGTTGAGGTATGCCCCCTGAGTTCCTACTTTGTTGAGCGATTTTTATCATAAATGGGTGCTGGATTTTATCAAATGATTTTTCAGCATCTGTTTTATATTATCATGTTAGTTTTGTCCTATATTTTGTTTATGTGGTATATTATATTTATTGATTTGCAAATATTTGTACCATTCTTGCATTCCTGGGACAAATCTCATTTGATCATTGTATATGATCTTTTTAATGTATTGCTGGATATGGATTGCTAATATTTTGTTGAGGATTTTAGCATCTGTGTTCATGAGAAATATTGGCCTATAATTTCTTTCTTTGTTGTGTCTACCCGGTTTTAGAATTAGGATGATACTGGACTCAGAAAAAAGAGTTTGGGAGTCTTCCCTCTTCTTGAATTTTTTGAAATAGTTTGAGAAGGACAGGAGTTAGCTCTCCCCTAAATGTTTGGTAAAATGCACCTGAGAAGCCATTCGGTCCAGGGCCTTTGTGTGCCGGGAGTTTTTTGATTACTACTTTAATTGTGTTAGTTGTTATGAGTCTGTTCAGGCTTTCTGCTTTTTCTTGATTCAGTTTTGGAAGATTGCTTGTTTCTAGAAATTTATTCATTTCACCCAGGTTGTCCAATTTCTTGGCGTATAGTTGTTCATAGTAATTTTTTACAATCCTTTGTATTTCTGTGGTATTGATTATTCTCTTTCATTTCTGATTTTATTTATTTGGGTTCTCTGTCTTTTTTTCTTGATGAGTCTGGTGAAAGTTTTGTCCATTTTGTTTATCTTTTCAAAGAACCAGCTCCTGGATTCATTGATCCTTTGAATTGTGTTTTAGTCTCTATGTCATTTAATTTTACTCTAGTCTTGATTATTTCCTTCCTTCTACTCACTCTGGACTTCACTGTTGTTCTAATAGCTCTTTTAGATGTAGGGTTAGGTTGTTTATTTGAGATTTTTCTGTCTTCTTTAGGTAGGCATGTATTGCTATGAACTTCCCTCTCAGGATTTCCTTCACTGTGTCCCGTACATTTTGCATTGTTGTGTGTTCATTTTCATTTGTTTTCAGAAAGTTTTTGATTTCTTCCTTTATCTCATTGTTAACTCAGTCAGTATTTAATAACATGTGATTCATTCTCCATGTATTTGAATGTTTTTGAGTTTTTTCCTTGAGTTTGGTTTCTAGTTTTAAACCATTGTGGTCATTTAAGATGTTTGATATAATTTCAATTTTCTTGAGTTTGTTAAAGCTTGTTTTGTGTCCTGCAATGTGGTCTATCTTTGAAAATGATCCATGTGCATTTGAAAATAATGTATATTTTGTTTCTTTGGGGTAAAATGCTTTGTAAATATCAATTAAGTCCACTTAATCTAGAGTGTCGTTCAATGCCACAATATCCTTGTTGATTTTTTATTTGCATTATCTGTCCTTTGTTGACAGTGGGTGTTAAAACCCTGTGCTATAACTGAATTGTTGTTGATCTCTTCCTTAAAGTCCTCCGAGATTTTCCTTGTATATTTAGGCCTCTTATTTTGGGTGCATATATGTTTACAAGAGTTATATCCTCTTGTTGGACTACTCCCTTAAGTATTATGTAGTGAACTCTTATGTCTCTTATTATGGTCTTTGTTTGAAGTCTATTTTGTCTGATATAAGTATTGCTACCTTAGCTTTTTTTTGTGCCCATTTGCTTGGAATATTTTTTTCCCATCCCTTCACTTTCACCCTGTGTATATCTTTTGTTCTGAGTTGGGTCTCTTGTAGACAACATATGGGCTGGTGTTTTTTTCCTATCCATTCAGCTACCCTGTCTTTTGACGGGAGTATTTACTGTAGTTTCCAATGTATAATGTGTACTTTTTTGCCCAAATTTTTGACGGAAAAACAAGGACATGCATTATACATGGGTATATAATGGGTGTAATGAAAATTAGGACCAACAATGTAGGTGCACATTATACATGGCAAAATATGGTAATCCATTTACATTTATGGCTATTATTGATAGGTATTTATTCATTGCCCTTTTCTCCCTTTGTACATGTGTCCCTCTTTCTCTCTCTCTTTCTTCATCTTCATAAAGCAGTCCCTTTGGCATGTCTTGCAATGTTGGCTTGGTGGAGATGTACTCTTTTAGCCATTTTTTTTTATGTCTAGGTAGTTCCTTATTTTGCCTTCCATTTAAAATGACAGCCTTGATGAGTAAAGTAGTCTTGGTTGCAGCCCTGTGCTTTTCATTACTTGAAATGTTTCGTACCATTCCTCTCTGGTTTGGAGTGCATCTGTTGGGAAACCAGCTGCTGGGCTTATTGGGGCACCCTTGTTTGTTACTAGCCGTTTCTCCCTTGCTGCCTTTAAGATTCTCTCTTTGTCTTTAACCTTTGCCATTTTAATTCTGATGTATCTTGGAGTGGGCCTCTTTGGGTTCATCTTAATTTGGACCCTCTATACTTCCTGGACTTGCATGACTTTTTTCCTCAGCAAGTTAAGTAAGTATTCTGTCATTGTTTTTTCAAACAGGTTTTCTATCCCTTGCTCATTTTCTTCTCCTTCTGGTATCCTTATGATATGAATATTATTACATTTCATGTTGTCCTTCAGCTCCCTTAAACTATCTTTGTTCTTTTTGAGTCTTTTTTTCATTTTGTTGCTCTGACTGTGTGTTTTTATCTACCAGGTCTTTCAGTTCACTGATTCTATCCTATGCGTCATCTAGCCTGCTTTTAATTCCTTCTGGTGTATTCCTCATTTCAGGTTTTGTATTCTTCATTTCCTCCTGGCTCTCATTCATAGTTTCTATGTCTTTTTTCATGCTGATGTAGTTCCCACTAAGTTCGCGGTAACTCCCATAAAGTTCTCTGTAGTTCTCACTGAGTTCCTTGAACATCCTAATAACCATTATTTTGAATTCTATGTCTGATAAATTGCTTGCCTAAATTTCAGTTAGCACTCTTTCCGGGGATTCCTCTTTTCCTTTAGGTGTGGGTTTTTTTCTTGTCTCCCTATTTTAGGTGACTCTTTTTGTTTGTTTCTGTGTATCAGATGGATCTGCTTTGTCTCCCTGTCTTTGTGAGGCAGCCTTCTATGGTAGGAGACCTGTGAGACTCAGTGGCGCAATCTCCTTGATCTCCTGAGCTGGATGCTCTTGGGATGCCCTTTACACAGTTATGTGGGCTCTCTTGTTGTACTTGGGATTTGGTTGTTGTTGGATCATTTGTTGGTGGGTCCGCTCCTCCGGCTGGCTGACTGAGAGTCACCACCCTACCCACACCTTCTATGCTTTTGTACAGGTGCTGCGAGGATAAATCAAAACAACCCAGCAAACAAAACCCACAACAGCAAAAACACCCTGCAACCACACATGGCAAAAGAGAATAAGGATATTATAGGAAAGGAAAAAATATGAGCTGACTAAAGGAAAGAAAATGATTTTGAGAAGGTAGTGGTAGGAGAAATAATAAGAATAGGGAACATAAACGAAGCCAAGAAAGGAACAAAAATAAAATTTAAAACAAAAATAAGAAAGGGCAGGATGGAGGCAAAATGGAGTAGGACAGGGGAACAATAAAATATGATATTTGAAGTAAAAAAATAGTGAACATCTGGGAATAAAACTGAATAAATACAACAGTTACACAACCATATTATCAATGACAAATGAATAGAGTATAATAAAGTAGAAAGAGAATAAGGATATTATAAGAAAGGGGAAAAGAATGTGAGATGATTAATGGAAAGAAATGGTTTTGAGAGGATGGAGGGAGGAGAAGTAGTAAGAGTGAGGAATAAAAACATGATATAGAAAGGAAAAAATTAAATTTAAAATGAAAATAAGAAAGGGAAGGAAGAAATAAAAATAAAGTTAGAGAAGGAAAGAGTAAAATATGAGATCTAAAATAAAAAATAGTGAAATAATTAGAATAAAATTGAAGAAAAAATGTTAAAAATGTATGCAGGAGGAAAAAATAATGCAAATAATGAAAAAGGACGAGGTGGAATTCACCTCAACAGAGTCTACTGTTTTTGTCTGCTGTTTTCTCCTTCTGGATCCATCTCTGGTAATGTCAGACGGGGTCCCAGTCTAGCATTAGAGAGCCTACTTGAGGCTACAAGTGATCCACAGTTTACGGTTTTCTCCTTGAGGATGGCTGGTCCTCACTGTTCCGTCCTGCTGGCATTTTATCAGCACAAGACCTAGGGGTGGTTCATCTAATGTCTGACAGCACCACATGTACCACCTCCACCTGCCTCTAAAGTGGGCTTCTGGTGCAATTAGGAGGGTGGAATCCCTGGTTTTCCCTGAGGAGTGCTGTTCAGTCTTTAGGAAAGGTGGTGGGTGTGTTCTACTCCTGCACCATATGTCTTGGTCTATCCTAGATTATTTTGAATAATGTATAGTTTCTGAGGAATTACCCATCCATGTCATGTGAGGGGCTAATCTTTGTAAAAGGATCAGCTCTTTTCTGCTTGGTGCTGATGGCAGCTCTGTATAAGAGCTGAGGCTGGGTAGGGTCCTAAATACCCTTCGCTACGCAAATTTCTAATCTTTGCTCTGCTGTTTTCAGTGGAACAGGGTCCAAGGATGAACCAGTGTAGCTTGTCACACCTGATAAAAGTTCAGAAAGGGCTCATTTGGAGATTATTTTTATTTCCCCTGTGGACATGCATCCAGCAGGGGGTTCTTGAGCTTGGCCATACTGTTCTACTGACTTTGCAATCCTGTAGGTGGGGGTTGGTCACACCTTCCTCTACCCAGAGCTTTGTACCCTGTAGTAGTGTGAGGGGACCTACCTGGCTGCAAAGAATTTGAGGTGCTCAGCTCTTGCCCATCTAGCTCCCAGCCCACTGCTCTCTCAGGAGCTTCAGACCTGAGCTCTCTGTTCGGTGCATAGACCTCTCACCAGGCACACTGGGTGCTAGAGACACCACAATCCCTTTGCCATCCAGTTTTCTAATCTTCTTGCCAAGCTGGATGCTGTGGGTACACACTGTCCTTTCAATCTGGTTTCTTTGCTGATACAGCTGCTGTGTACACACATGGGTTTCCTGCCCAGCCACACTTCAGCTTCCCTTTTAAAAAGTCTCTATGTGGCACCCACACTGCAGCACCAAGTCACTGCCCACTTCTCCATACCCTCAACTTCCCCAAAAAGCAAACAGTCTCACTTTCAGTCAAGGCTGGCTGCAGCCTGCCAGTGCCTCTGACAGTTTTAGAAGATAGGTTTTCTCTCTGGAACTCTCCTAGTTGATGCTGCAGCTATGGACATGCTGCTCACTGTGTGTGCACAGCCTGAGTCTCTCAGACACTATGCATTTTCTGAAGTCTCTTCTGATTACAAATGGGGATTCCCTGTGCAGGACTTGGGCCTCCTGCTCCAGGAATGGAAGGAATGACTGAGCTGCATTCTCCATCTGGTCTTCCCTGCTGCAGGCACCTCACACAGGGTATTTCCCCTTCAATTTATAGAATTTCTTTCTGGATGGTGCAAAGCATCCTCTGTACTCCTTGGCTTCAGAAATTCATATCAGCTGAGATTCCATTGATTGTTCAGGTCACTTGTCTGAAGATCAGCCAAAATCTGTGCTGGGGGCACAAGCGAGTAGCCTAGCTTCCACCTAACCTACTGCCATCTTCCTCCTCTTCTTGAGTCCCTTTAACATGTCTTGTAATACTGGTTTGGTGGTGATGAACTCCTTCACCTTTTTCTTATCTTGGAAGCTCTTTATGTCCCCTTCTATTCTAAACGATAGTTTGGCTAGATTAATCAAGGTCATAGGTCCTTGCTTTTCTTCACTTGAGTATTTCATGTAATCCTTATTGCCTGCAAAATTTCCATTGAGAAATTAGCCGATAGTCTTACATGATCCCTCTTATAAGTAAGAAACTGCTTTTTGCTGGCTGCTTTTCAGATTCTCTCTTTGTGTTTTTCATTTCTTACTTTTTCTTTTTTTAATGCTTTCTATCTTCTGTCTTTAATGTTTCCTATCTCTTTGTTGAAGCTCTCACTGAGGTCACCTGTTCTTCCCCTGAGTTCAGTCAGCATCTATATAACAAGTGTATAGAGTTTTTCATCTGGTAGGTTGCTTGCTTCCATTTTGTATAGTTGTTTTCTGGGGGTTTTTTTGAAGTTTTGTTATGATCTTTATTTGGGTCATGATTCTTTGTGTCCTTATTTTTACTGCCTTCCCATGTTTATATCGATGTACTATGGATATTTGCCAAGTCTCCCCATTTTGGCAGAGGAGCCTTATGTAGCAGGTGTCTTTTAGCACTCCCGTTTACCTGTATAGGGTGCTCCAGGGTTGTTGCTAGTGTGGGTTATGTGTCTCTTCTGTTATATTGCTCTTGGTAAGTTGGTGGGTGGGATTGACCCTCAGGCTGAGTTGCTGTGAGGAATAGTGTTTACTGCAGTGAACAAGCTGACTCCATGGTAGGGTTAATTTTAGTGGGGGCTCTGGTGCCTCCTGAGTCCACCCTTTGAATGTGTCATATGTGATACTAATTGGTTGGTGCTCTGTTGTGGTTTGAATCTGGCTACCAGGTTTATTGGTTCTTGGTTATCTTGGGAGGGGCTCTGGTATAGGCCAGGGTCAGCCACCACCTGTGTCTGGCCCAGTGCCACCTGGTAGAGGTTACAAAGAGATGTGAGGTTGGTGGTTGCCTGTGCTGAGCTTGGAGGTGCCTTGGAGAGGTAGTACTATGTGAGTTATTAGTTGTACCTTCATTTTATTCATTTTTATCAGTTCTGGCTTTAGTGGATGATTTAAAAAGGAACAAACGTTTCCCACAGGAGGTGGGGAAATTAAATAATCATGGAGGTATGAGTGTTACCTGGAGAAAGGCTGTACTTCAAGAGCACCATCTGTTAACCTCCATGGTCTTCCTGCCTCCTAGTTGCTGATAACATGTCACTGACACAGTTGTATCACCATTATGTCAGGAAGTCTTCCTCATCTGTCCTGCCTAGGTCAGGAACAAAAAAACTGGTAATTAATTGGTGGACCCCTAATATTTAATGCTATTGCCCTGACCAGGTAGTTCAGTTGGTTAGAGTGTCGTCCCGATTCGCCAAGGTTGTAGGTTTCATCTCTGGTCAGGGCACAAAAATGAAGCAACCAAAGACTGCATAAATATGTGGAACAGCATATCAATGTCTCTCTCTCTCCTCTCTCTCCCTCTTTCTCTCTCTCTAAAATCAATCAATAAAAACTAAAAGAATATTCAATTGTACTGTGGAAACATTTTTTTCAATAGGCTCAAAATTTTTTCTAAACAGCAGCTCTTTGCAGCTGCTGTTTAGAAAAAAAGAAATATTTTCTAAAGTGCCAGTTTTACCTTTCACAATGACAGCTGCTACCACTTAGCTCAAATTAACAGAGCTGTAACACCGGTCACAGTCTGCACTATAAAGGGCAGGCACCCAGGCTTTCTGGGTCATGATTTTATTCTTAGTAGTTTAGGACTTGAACATAAGATAAGCTTAACTAATTGTTACAGGACAGAATTAAAATTCTGAGTATTCAGGCAAGCTGTAGAATGTATCATTAGAATTCACATTCTTATTATTCAAGTGTTCTTGCTGGAATAATTTGCAAAAGGAATAAAACACAGTGATTCATTGAGTGCCCAGCTGATGTAGGTGCTGGAACATACTGAGGCATTGTACCAAGTGTACCATTAGGTGGCATTGTTCTTAAATTTCTGATCTCCTTGTTTTGTTTCCCAAGTGTACCATTAGGTGGCATTGTTCTTATGTTTTGGATCGGAATTTTGGTTTCGTTTCCACGTCTATGAATTTAACTTTCATTTTCTGCCCTTTTCCTGTGGGGAGCTCTTCTGTGGAGAGCTGAATTCTGGCTTGGTGAGTGAATCTTGGCCAGTTCTACACCCGATCTTTTCCACTGAAGTTAGACTCTTGTATTCTCGTGGAGGTAAGTGGGCCAGTTTCTGAGGGGAGACAGAGGAGGCTTCAGGGGAACAGATTGAGGGTGTTTGGTGACTTAAATTGTGGTTCTGAAGCCGCTCTGCTTGTGCGTGTTTTTCCTGAAGTGGCAGAAGAGGAACATTGAGCCTGGGGGAAGAGTGACCTTTAAAGAAGGGAGGTTTAGAAGGACAAAGAGTCTTATTTATTTCTTGGAGGGACCATTATTTCCCCAGGCTGTGTTACTCTCGTCTTCCTGTTCTGTCGTTCTGACTTTCTACCTTGCCGATATGACACAGAATACTCTTTTTTCCCCCCAAGCAGATAATCCTTTCATCTTTTTCTCCAGCGAAGTCCATTCGATGGAGGCCCATTCTTCCTCTTCATAAAGCAAAAACTCTTGTCGAGCCCACTGAAATGAGAGCCCTTATCTGAATGCATGTGTGAGAGACAGAATCTTAGGAACTTGTTAGGAATCACCCCTCTCATCGCTGATTCTTGAACTTTTGTCGTGGTAACATCTGGGAAGCTGTACGCACCCTTCCTGATAAATGCCCAGCCCTTTGGCAAGCCCGATAAGAGGCTGGATGATCATGTAGCTCCCATGTGGTCACATGTGTCTTTGGGGACCAGGCCCAGGGAATTTGTGCCCTGAGTGCCCTGGCTTATCCTTAACTCAGTGTCCCCCATGGCCCTCTGGTGTTCCTTCCTACTTTTGATCTTTTTCTTCAACACCTAGACAAGCCCTCTATTGTTTATTACTTCAGCCCCTGACTCAATTTTCCCTTGCAGTAAGCTAAGAAATGGATTTGGTAATTTTTCTGAAGAAAAAACACCTCTATTCTTTTTCTTAAAACATCTTACAAAAATTTAGGGTTCCTCTTTAGTTTCAGTGTACAATCTTGTGATTATATACTTATATAACCTACAAAGAGATCACCCCAATAATTCTAGTACCCAACTGACACCGTGTATAGTTAATATAATTATTGACTGTATTCTCTGCTGTACTTTGCATCCCCTTGACTATTCTATAACTACTAATTTGTACTTCTGAATCCCTTCACCTTTTTTGCCCATCATCCCCGCTCCAATCTGGCAACCATCAAAATGTTCTCTGGATCTGTGAGCCTATTGCTATTCTTCTTGTTCATTTATTTTGTTTTTATTTAGATTCCACATACAAGTGAAATCACTTGGCATTTGTCTTGCTCTGTCTGACTTATTTCATTCAGCAAAATACCCTGTAGGTTCATCCATGGTGTTGCAGATGGCAAGATTTCACTCTTTTTTTATGGCTGAATAATATTTCATTATATATATGCACCACTTCTTTATCTATTTATTGTTTGATGGACACTTTGGTTGCTTCCATATCTTGGCTATTGTAAATAGTTCTGCAATAAACATGGATGTATATGTCTTTTGGCTTTAGTGTTTTGGGTTTCTTCAAATAAATACACAGAAGTGGAATTGTTGGATCCTTCTTTGTCTGTTCTTATGGCCTTTATATTTAAGTCTATTTTGTGTGGTAGAAGTATTGCTACTACAGCTTTTCATTTGTTTTTATTTTCCTCTCAGTCTGTGTGTGTCTTTTGATCTGAAGTGAGTCCCCTGGAAACAGTATATGGAAGGGTCAGTCGCCATGTATCTTTTGATTGGAGCATTTAATCCATTTGCATTCAAAGTAATTATTGATAGATAAGTATTGCCATTTTAATATTCATAATTTTTATATTTTTTTTATTCTTCTTAAAGAAGATTCTTTTATTCTTGTAATACTGATTGGGTGATGATGAACTCCTGTAGCTTTTTTTTTCTTTCTCTGGGTAGCTCTTTATCTGACCTTTGACTCTAAAAAACATTTTTGCTGGGTAGAGTAAGAGTGGATGTAGGTTTTTGCTTTTCATCAGTATGAAGTTTCCATGCCAGTCTCCTCTGGCCAGCAAAGTTTCTGTTGAGAACTCAGCCGGCAGTCTTTCGGAAGCACCCATTATAGTTAACTAACTGCATTTCTCTTGATCTTTTTAAGATTCTCTATTTGTCCTTAAATTTTGGCATTTTAATTATGATGTGTCTTGGTGTGGGCCTCTTTGGGTTCTTCTTGGTTGGGACTCTCTGAGCTCCTGAGCTTGTATGTCTAGTTTCTTCACCAGGTTAGGAAAGTTTTCAGTCATTATTTTTTCAAATAAGTTATCAATTTATTTCTCTCTTCTTTTCTGGCTTTCCAATTATGCAAATATGGTTATACTTGAAGTTGTCCCAGAGGCTCATTATATTGCACTAACCTCATTTTTGGGATTTTTTTCTTTTTGCTGTGTTGATTGGGTGTGTCCTGCTTTTTTATCTTCCAAACCACTGATTTTATCCTCTGCTTCATCTACTCTACTATTAATTTCCCATAAAATATTCTTTATTTTATTAAGTGTATTCTTCATTTCTGACTTTCTTATGTTTTTTATATGTCTTCCTCTTTTTTATGCGTCTTATCTCTTTGTTTAAGTTCTCACTGAGATCATCTATTCTTCCCCTAAGCTCATTGATCAACCTTATAACCAGTGTTTTGAACTCTGTATCTAGTAGCTTGCTTGTCTTCATTTTGTTTAGTTTTTTTTTCTGAAGTATTGTTCTGTTACCTCATCTGTGACATGTTTTCTTGTCTCCTCATTACCAGTGCCTCCGCGTGTGAGTTTCTTTGTATTAAGCAGAGCTGTTACATCTCCCCGCTTGGTAGAGTGGCCTTATATTGTAGGGGTCCTGAAGGGCGCAGTGGCTTAGCTTCCTCTGTCACCTGAACTGAGCATTCCAGATGCACCCTCCATGTGGGTTGTGTGCTTCCTCTTGTTGTAGTTGAACCTTGATTGCTGTTGGCTCATCAGTGGGAGGGATTACCCCCAGGCCCATAGGATGGGAAGAATGTCTGTGACTACTGTGAAGACTTCACTGTGCAGGGGCCAAGCCCATCAAGAAGGACACGTTTCAGCAGGGCTCAGGTACCCGCTAAGTACATCCCTGAATGTGTTGCTTGTATAGGTGGTTGGGTGGTACTTCAGCATGGCCTGAAGCTGTCTACTGGGTATACTGGCTTTGGGGCCTCCTGGCAGGTACTGGCCAAGATCAGCTGCCACCTGTGCCCTGCAATGCGTCACCTGGCATGAGCTACAAAGAGATCTGCAGATGATTGCTACTTGTGCTGGACTGGAGGTACCTGGGAGAGTCCAAGCTGTGAACCAAGGCCAGGTGCTGCTTTTGCCAGGACTGTGTCAACTTTGCAAGTGGTACGGGGTACACAGAAGTCAGTGGTTGCTTGCTGGAGCAGTTTCAGGAAAGTCTGAAGCGTGAGTCATACAGATTGTTGATATAGAAGTACCTTTGGAACAGCTTGGGTGGGGCCAGAGGCTGGTTTGGGCAGGGATTCAGGGAATTGTCAGGGCTGGGTTAACAGTGTTAGCCACATGTATGGATATTCAGATACGGTGCCCATCTCCCAGCTCTGTGAGATGAGTGCCCAGCAAAGTAACAACAGCGCCTGCCAGCACTTCTGCTGGGAGAAACCTGCTCCTCCTGCCCTCATCCTGAAGGCAGACAATGCAGTTCCTCCCCACTTGTCCCTGGCACCTTTGGAGCTGCTGCCTCATGTTGGGGCTCAGAGTCAGTGAGTTCAAATAAGTTTGCGTATGGACTCTTTTAAGAGGAGATGCCTGTGACTCCAGGAGCTTCCATCTCAATCAGCCAATATCTCCTCTGGTGTTCACAGTCAGAAGTTATGGAGAATTCTCTTCCTGGTACTGGAACCCTTGGCTGAAAACTCTTGTGTGGGGCTAGGACCCCTAGTTTCTCAAGAGGGACCGCCGAAGCCGAGATTTCCTCGCAATTTTTATCCGCCACATGTGGGTGTGGGACCAGCCCATTCTGCATCTCCACCCCTCCTACCAGTCTCCATGGGGCTTCTTCTTTATATTCTTAGCTTATGGAACTTCTGTTTAGCTAGATTTCAGGCAATTCTAAGTGATGGCAGTTCCATAGTTTAGTTTTACTTTTTATGCAGTTGTGGGAAGTGCAAGTACCATGTATACCTACACTACCATCTTGACCAAAAGCTGAAAGGACTCCATGTTAATTTCACCTTTGATCATTTCGTA
>PVJD01011469.1:0-46076 GCA_004026545.1 Mormoops blainvillei
CAGTGCTGGGACAGCACTGCTCTCAGGGTGCACAACATTTGACCATGCTCAACAGCAGCCCAACCTCTGTCTCTGATTGAAGAGGGTGGAGGCGTAGGTACTAGATATATTTATTTGTATCAGATTTACTTCAGATTTTTATCGCACTTGACAGCAGAATTACTATTCATGTGAAGAGATGGAAATACTAAGAAGCATGATGTATGCTTCTGGAATTGTAATATTTACACAATCTAAATGACAGTGAGCGTATTGATCTTATATCAGCTATAGAAATTACCTGAAGGCAAGAAGCAATCTAAGACACCCTGAATAATGCTAGGAACTCCACTGTTAAATACATACTCTTTTAGCTTAAAGCTCTGATTTTTTAAATAAACAACTCCTCACCCTCTCAAAAAAATGTACAAATTAAGATGCTATTTTCTTTCGCTTTACTGTGACAAGAGTCAAGTCCTTTCCTGAGACTTAGGTCTTGAGAAGAAAAGAAGACACTGGGAAGGCAGGTATAGTGAGGGAAAAGGGCATCCAATGGAAAAAAGGGCCACAGAGCTGGGAGGTTGAGGGATTAAGGGCAGGTCTTTTGTGAAAAGAAAAAAATTATTACCAGACTTAAAAAGTGAAGCCTTGAGACAGAGCACAGCATGACTCTAGAACAGCAGGCTTAGTTAGCAGCAAGGTAGTTCCCCTCCCACGAAGTGCATCCACTCTTTACCTTATATGGGATTTTCTGTCAGAGGGAGGAAATCAGAAACTGCGAAGACACTTCCTCTTCAACTGAAGTCATTAGAGCAGACCCACAAATTCAGCTACCCCCACCATCTAGCATCTCTCCAGGAGAGATAAGCTCTCTCTCTCTCTCTCTCTCTCACCAGGACTCAGACCTCTTCCTTTGCAAAAATGTGCAATGTTTCCAGGTACAGCTGTCATTTTGTAACACAAGGTCTGAATAAGTGCTAAGGAAACTTGCTCTTTTTCAAAGGGTCTGGTGTGATTGCAGGAAAAACTTGGCCTCTGCCCCTTTTCCCAGCCCCGGGAAACCCAAATTTGGTTTTCTCTCACAAAGAAACTCCTGAGGTGCATCCCAGGCATGCATATAGTATGCTGGTCCCAGCCCCGAGCAAGAGGATAGCGCGCAGGGCTGACGCTCACTCCTGAGCGTCAGAGTATCCAGGGTCACCGAGGGGGAAGAACAGAGGATGATTGTCTCTTCGCCCAGGGAACAGGAATGAAGGGCAGATCCCAGCATTACGGACGGAGCCCAAAACTTTTATAACTTAAGTGGCTTTCTTTAAGAAAAATTATATGAAATTGCAAAATGCAAAATTAAGTACGAAAATGAAAATTTATTTAGAATGATAAAAAGGAATCAATACATTTGTAAGAGCTGGAAAATGCCACAAACATGACCAAATCTACAAAGACAAATAGCTGCTACTCTCACATAATATTTTTCCTATATTTCTTTATTTGAGGCATATGGGTATATTCTTTAATTATTTAGTCATCTTTTTGTTTGACCACATATATGTAATGTCATTTTCAATAGAGTGAATAGAAAGATAATTCAGACTTCCCTCTAGGATGGTTGATTAAAACTTGTTTTTATTACTGATGATTAGAAAAGACTTATTTCTGTACATAAGTCATTACTGGTAATGTTCTGTATATTCTCAGGGTTGTTGTCAAACTAAATCCTATTTCTTTTGTATCTAGCTTCTAAATTGTAAGGTTTCAGGCATTTCAAGCCACCAGTTTTAAATATTCTTGGAGTTGATGGCCGTGTAGACCATGTCGTGCTGATGGGCCCAGCAAAAGGCTCTGGAACTTAAACTTCATTCATCAACTGTTGTATCTCCTTCTGAGGAGAATAAACTCTTTCTAAATTCACTTCTGCAGGGGATCTTGAAGCCCTCAAAAAAGAAACTTTTGTGCTAAAGGAAGGTGTTGAATACAGAGTCAAAATTCACTTCAAAGTAAGTATCTTGCCCTACATGTTTTATAAAATTCAAATCCTTCCTCTAATCAAAGAAAGAAAAATAATCAAATTTCTTGCATTACTGTGTTGGTATACCTTTCGTGTTTTTCCTTTTTTCCCTGGTGATGGACTTCCTTCTCCCCAACTCTGGGCTCTGCCTGTTGAGACGCACCCTGGTCTCCTGCCTTTTCCCAGCCAGGACCTCCTCCACTAATCCCTTAAGGCAATGGGATCTCTCTCTCTCTCTCTCTCTCTCTGAACTTCTAATATTCCCATTTACAAGGCACACATTGCTTTGTATTGTGCCATTTATGTCATTTCTCCCCTATGCAGCCTAAGCACCTCGAGATAAGGAGAGATTATATATCCCTACTTTCTAATAATTCACACAGAACTCTGTAAAGGGTAGATATTTAGTGAATATTTATTGAGAAATAGATGAATGCATTAATTAATAGGAAAAGAAAATAGAACAGGTGGAACCTCGGCTCTCACTGCTCAGTAATTATATAAAACCAGGGAGTGCGGTCCTTGGTAAATAACTGAAGATTACAGTTTAGCTGTGGAGCAGGTGAATAGGCAAGTGCAAAACTAAATAGGAGATAAACTGATGTATAATGAATAGGCACATATTCCAGTGAGCAGCCAAAATCAAGGAGCGAAAGAACCTTGAACTGGAAAACAAATAGGTGAGAAATACGTCGTTTGCTCTTAATTGCTTATATTTGCCTCGGTTGCCCTCATTCCCACTCAGTCATACCCTCCAGGGCCTGGCCCTACCCAGGAAAGCCCCACTCCCTCTTTATTTACATACCAGGCTGTCCTTTCCCCTGGGTGCAGAGTGGGATCCACGAACAATCACTCTCCACCACATACAAATGCGCCTCCAAATAACTTCATTCTGAAAATATTTGTTCACGCCTGCTCTATAACAGGCACTGAGCTATGGTTCACTTCCTTGTTGCCTGTGGTACTATTTATTACTAAAGCACCTGAGAGTTTGGAAAAACATTACATCCAGAGACGCCTAGCATAGGTCACACAGTAGTCGGTTTCTAATCGCTTGTGTTACTGTCTTATTGTGTCAATTTTGTAAGCCAGGTTTTATCGCACAAAATGTTTTCATCAAATCAAATGAAACCTGACGGGCAAATTTCAATGTGAATGAGATGAGAAAGAGGCTGGGCTCCTGCTACGGGTGGGGAGGCTAAGGAGGAACACAGCGGTGTGGGTCCTCAGTGGTCAGGGTGGCACGTTAAGGTGATGCGGGAGGAGGGCACAGAAAGGGACTTTCAAGTCCCATCCCCCTCAGAGGTGTGGCCTTGTCTTTCTCAGCAGAAAGATCAGCCTCTGAGGGTAACCACCTGAACCTGAACTGCTCTGTGACCTGTTCCAGCATAAAGCTACAGTTAGAAGAAACAGCAGTTAAAATTGAAAATAATCGAAAAGCAATTTACCTCTATACTTGAAGAATGTCCAAGAAAGTTTGCATGTCTAACACCAGCAACATAGCCTCCGACCCCCTTTCTTTATGTCACTTAGCTGTCCCCAGTGTTCTCCTTCTCCCCTGAGGCATCACAACACTCTTCAACAATCGGGCCTGGGATGGTTCTTTCGGTTTCTGCTTTTCTTTCTTCAGTCTCCCAAGGAAACAGGGTGTCTCTGACTTCCACAGGTCTCACTTTCATTCATATCACCAAGGCTCCTTCCTCCTGGTATGGGAGAGACAAAGGAGGAGTGTGCCCAGGCAAAGGAAGAGAACACTAGGAATATTATACTTTTCTCATGTCCATCTCAAACATATTTATATTTGTTTTAATATAATGCCTGTAAACAGGCCTTCTATGAAGCAGTAGAAAAACAAGAAACTCTTTGTTTTGAAGTCCTTATCCCTGCGCCACCATCATTCCTATTGTTAGCTCTTAGTCCCACCAGACCACAACTCCTACTGGTCCCGAAAGACCACCGTAGAGACTTCTAGAAAGATCCATTTATTTTTCCTATTTTTATGAAACACATGTGAGAGTCAGAGTAGTTAGAAAGATTGGGTTTTGTTTTATCACAATTTTTCTCCAGTGTGTTTTTTATTTTGTCCGCTATTGATGGGTTTATTCTACAGAGTTTACCGAGTCACAGTCTAGAATCTAAGCTGGCAGCATTCACTGCTGTGCTACCTCATTACCAGTAATGTAGCACTGACAGATTGGTTTAATTACTCTATCCAAAGCAAAAAGGGAGCTATAATTATTACTGAGGAGAAATTATTAGAAGATGCTTAAATTCTTCATACCAGTGAACAATTAAACAAATCTTCCAGCTAATGACACAATGTCCACTTTAATTTGTTTGCGTAAGTATGAGCACCGTGCAAAACTAACGGACAGCCCAGTTCAGTCCTAGGTAAAATGACTAATGGAAAAACAAATGCTTGGACTGTCTATATTTTCATTCTGCTTTAGTGAATTTTCTTTGAAAGGCTTGGGAAAGTATCATGACCTCAGACAGCGTCTGAAAATGACAGACATCCAAAATACTTGCCAAACACAAGTGGTTTTTACTCATTATTTACATATTGAAGGATGTTTTCCTGTGACTCATCTCCCCAACTCTAGGCCTCCAATTATACCTACATTATACAACCACCCTCTAGACTTGATTTTCCATTATGGCTTTTCTCCTTGTTGTTTGTCTTTCATGTGCTAGGTGGATCATTGCTCAGGTTGGGATTTTCAGATATTTACATAGTATTGCCCATTGGTGGCTTTGTAACATTTTCTAAGACAAGGCTAGTCTTCTGGACAGTAGTACCAGGGACGGGGAGCTCAAGACCATTCTCTGGACCATGGAGAAAGGAGAAATGTAATGAAGAATATTGAGATTATGTTTTAATTAACCACCCTCTCCCCAAAGCCAAAAATCACAGTATTCAATGATTAAAACCAGATTGGCCACAGGGTACCTGGTGAATGCCTCTCTCCAATCTCTGACATTACACTAATAATAAACGTGACAGTTACTCTGAACTAAATCTTCAGTCATCTTATCCTCAGAGAGGACTCAGCTAGGTAGCATCAGAATGAATAATGTGGAAAAATAAAAGGGCCTCTGTAATCTGAATCATTTCGCTCCTTCCCACCTACAGGTGAACAGAGACATTGTGTCAGGCCTGAAATACGTTCAGCACACTTATCGGACTGGGGTGAAAGGTAAGGGACCTATACTTCACATTGTCCCCAAATCTGCTCCTCACTAATACTTAAACTTCTGGTTATAATCAAGTTTTACACACAGACTCTTTTAAGACTCTGATTTTTAAAACAAAAGCTGTGGATGCTCACCCTAGGAAAAGGCACACATATATTTCTGACCTAGATGTTAATGGCAAGACCTACATTCAGGAGACTTAGTGTAGACTGGGTCAACCACTAACCCTTGGTATTTGGCCTCTGGAATTCAACTTATTTACTTATAGAGAAGAGTAACCCAAGATAAGATTGAATAAAATAAAGTACAAAAAAATACTCCTAAAAGTAAAGAAAAAAAAAGCAAGCAGTTCACTGATATAAACCTGAGTGTCGGAGAAATTCAAGATGGGAAAGACAGAAAGACCTATCCGCTGGCACGTGTGTTCATTGGGAATGAGAGTCAGCGGTGGGGGCAGGGGGTGGGCGTGGGTAGTGCTTAATTTCCTAAACAAGGAAAAAGAAAAGAAAATCTTTCTGGAATTGAGAAAAGCTGTCTAATTGAAAAATAACATACCTCTACTTAATTGGCAGTCATTTCTGACAAGTTGTACCTAAACTGTACATGCCTTGGGAACCTGTCTTCAGTTCTCTCCCATTGCATGGGTGGGGAGAAATGAAAAGTGAAAAGCTGGTGGGCCACTCTGACAGTTCTCTTTACCTTAGGGGCTCTCTCCCCACAGAGGTATGAAAGAGTAATGCATCAGTTCCACCAAATCAAGAAACAAAGGACAGGGAGAAATTGTCTGTTAAATTTGTGTAGCCTAGAGAACCGCTCAGTTACTCAGATCCCACAGAAGGCTGTTGACCTCAAAGATCTTAATGGGTCTTTCTAAGACCTAGCCTCATGAAAAAAATAGTGCGGTTTCCTATCTTCCCTTCGAGCACAGAGACAATGTTGCCTCACTTAGGGGAGAGTCTACGATGTGTCTGTAGTTGTTCCTTCAGGATTATTCACAACACCTAACAGCTAACAGCATGTGGTCTGCCATCCACCTACCTGCCTATATTTATACTTTCTAATCCCCTTCTTATTCTTAATACATATCCCAGTTATTCATCTATTAATAATTTTGGCTGGCTATTTTCACCATTTGTTCCAATTCTTACTTTTTTAAAACCAAATTATTGATTTTCCTCTTTCATTCAATTATTACATCCATGAGTTCTGTTCATTTTGATCACCAGTTGTTACTGTATCTCCCCCAATTGATATGTTTATAGGATAATAGTCTTTAGATAAAAGATCCTTAAATTTCATTATATAGAAAAGAAATGGAGGCCCAAAAATGTTATATGACCTAGGTAGTTACAGAGCTAAGAAAAGAACTCAGGTCTCAACTAGTTTGAATTTTTTATTTTTTATTTTTGCTTGAGATATAATTAGCATATAACACTGTATTAGTTTTAGATATACAATATAATGATTTGATATGTATTGTAAAATGATTATCAAAATAAGCTTTGTTAACATCCATCTCTACATATAGTTATAATTTTTTTCTTGTGATGAGATCTTCTAAGATCTTTTCTCTTAGCAACTTTCAAATATACAATATGGTATTATTAACTGCAGACACCAAGCTGTACATTACCTCCCCAGGAGTTACCTTATAACTGGAATTTTATGCCTTTTGATCACCTGGTATATTTTGTGGTATAATCTGCTACATCTCCATAAAAACATTCTTCATCTCCATTGATTTAGGGCACTGAGTCCAGTTTTTCTGATTCGCAGAGTCAACTGTGATGCTCTTTTAAAACACTTATTTGAGGGACGCACAGCAAACCAGTTGCTGAACCATAGTCTTTGGGAGCAGGTCAAAAGAAACTGTAGTATTAAAAGGCACTCACATTTTTTTTTAAATAAGAAAGAGAAAAGGTGCTCCAGGTAAATCTGATGTTTAGCCAGGCTTGGAAGCCATCACTCTTGGCTTTGATCACTGTAAGCTATGCTCCAGTTCTCCAGTCCTCAGTGTTTGTTTTTTCTCTATCAGACTCTTACCCTAATGAACGTTTCTTTCTTCCCAGTGGATAAAGCCACATTTATGGTCGGCAGCTACGGGCCTCGGCCAGAAGAGTACGAGTTCTTGACTCCGATTGAGGAGGCTCCCAAAGGCTTGCTGGCCCGAGGCACCTACCACAACAAGTCCTTCTTCACCGACGATGACAAGCACGACCACCTCACCTGGGAGTGGAATCTGTCCATTAAGAAGGAGTGGACAGAATGAGCACATCTGCCTAACCCTGTCCCTGCCCTTGCCACCTGGAAGAACCCTCCCAGTCGTGTTCACTGCCCTCTCCCTACTCCCTGATCACAGCTGGGCCCCTTCCCCAACACCCCTCACAACCTCTCATAGATGCATCTCCCCCCACACTCTCTCTCAGAGTGGTCCCTAGCACTGGACGCTTAAAACCCAGGCTGTACCCCTGCCCGCTCCTTCTGATCCCCCATGACGGCCAGATCTTCAAAGTTCTGTTCCTCAGTATGCAATCATTTAACGTTGCTTCTCTTGTTCTCATTTGAGGAACTAGAGGCCAGGAAATGGGCAAACAATCACTAACCACCCTTTCGCCTGGGTTCCAGTGTTCGGTCCTCCACCCTGGATTCTTCTGTGGCTGCTGCTGGCTCAGTGACGGCCCCTGGCCGCATTCCCTGCCACTTGGGTTCTTCTGTTCTGGGAGACACTTACACAGCACAAGAAAATAAGAATAAAACAATTTTATGACCCGACTGAGGCCCTCATTTTCCTGTTTTCTCGTTTGAACAAACATGGCAACTGGATGGTTCACATCTGTGAGTTTCCTCAGAGGGTGCGGGGCAAGGCATAGTAGAGGGGGATTTACATCACTGGAACAGTTTGGTTCGCCTGTTCCTGCAATGCGCAATGAATCTTTAAAGTACGAAAATCTCAGTTTGCTTTATTTTATAGTATTACCGTTTGGCAATTTCTCCCAATCTTGAGAACTGTGTATACCACCGCCTGTGGGAGTCTCCTGGAGTTCCGCAGGCACATGGGAGCCAAATCGGACATTGTTTCTCCCCTGCTTAAGATCTTTCAATGGATTTCCATCACCTACCAAATAAAATTGAAGCTCCTATGCTTAGTTCACAAGCCCCGCTGTGATCTGGCCCCAGCATGTCTTTCTGCCCATATTTATCATTTCTTTCCCTTTATAATACTCAATTACTAATAACTCTCTCTCACATTACATTTGCATCTCTGGACTTTGGCTCATTACATGAAATGCCCTTTCCATCTTTGCTGCCTAGCAAAGTTATTTACTCAGGACTCTGCTTGGTCATCCCCTGCGGGAACAAAACCAAAAACAAAGACAAAAGAAACGCAACTTCACTGAACTCCACCACTGTCCTAAACGTCCTTAGTCTGTACTCTCATAGCACCCTATGAGTTTCTCATTTTTTCACTTTCCATTTTATATTTAAATGATCTGTTTATTTGTGCATATCGCATATTAAGAATTTAAGCTGGGAGTTGCTGGGTCAGATCGAAGCCGTCTGTGTATCCCTAGTGCTTAGGTCAATGCCCGGCATAGAATATTTTTTTCCTTATTTAAATAAGAAAATGACTTTCTTTTGGTTGGCTTGGCTCTGAGGCCCTGTCACTAAACCTGGTCTTTTATCGCAGAAGTTGAAGGTCCCCCTAGCGCCAGCTGCAAAGTTCCCAAAGCTCTGACAACACCGCAGCCTACCAGCCACCGAGTGGGCCGCCCTGAATCAGTGCCCCAAACACAAAACCCGGGACGTGGATCAGGAGCGGCAGGACAATGGAAGCTACACTGTCCAGATGCCTGTTTCTATTATTTCTCTTCAGGTGCAGGCTGTCCCCAGATGTTGTGGCAGCAATTCAAGAATCCTCAGGTAAAACAACCAAAGAAATAGACTTGGGTGGCTCTACGGTGAAAGTGTTGTTAGGAGAAGGGAAGGAAACAAGGTAGCACTCTGGATACTTTTCCTCCAAGTCTAGAAAATTTTCCAGGAAATGCTGGATAAGGACCTGCGTTGTCTAGCGGAGAGGGAAGCCTGGCATTACCCTTCCGAGAGCTACCATATGCTGGGGTCACCTTCCATATGTTGGTAAAAATATATACATAAAGCCTTGGAATAATAATAGCTGCACCTCTAGAGTTCCTTGGCCTTCGTGTGAAGAGAAACAGGATGGTGCTGCTTCCTCTCTACTCAGTTGCCTGATACTTTCTGCTTCCCTCTCACTGCCTCTCTCTGTGTAGATGGTCCCCGTGCTCCCCAGGAACCTGTGCGGCTCACAGATGTCCCAGCAGCCGTGGAATTCATTGCCGCTGCTGAGGTGGCTATCATAGGCTTCTTCCAGGTTTGTCCAGATGCCCTACTCGTTATTCTCCCAAAGAACCGGAAATGCTCAGCCTCAAAGGAACTATGACAGTTGCCATCTGCCCAGATGACACTGCATTAGAAGCCAAGGGGCTCAGAGTTTGTTTTCAGCTTTTTCATTTAAGAACTCTCGATTGTTTAGGCATTTCCCGTCTCTGAATTATGTCTTCCTTCAAAGTTCTGAGGCTGCTGGGTGCGTCTCCTCATCTATGGTTGCTTTGAAACTTAAGTCAGTGTCGGATTGCTGGATCAGGGGCCACAGTAAATCCAATTTCTGTCATCCAGGAGATGTATTACCAAATAGGTAGTCCTTCATTCTTCTGTCTCTTGGTTCTAAAATGTTGAAAAAGAATGACATTTCATGTATTGAAGGTGTTAGCCTCCATCTTCTAGGCTGCCTGTCTGGCTAACGAAAGCAGCCATAAATGAGAGAGCATCATTACAGCATTTTTATCTTTCTCTGGAGGCAACATCTGGTGATTCTTACAGCTGATCAAGCCCCTTCTCTCTCATTGCAGACCTTCTAGTCAGTTTCCACTCATTAATCCCAACTCATCATCACCCTGTCATTCTGTGTACACAGCTGGAAATGGCTGTGATGAGTTCTAAGTGGGGGAGGAAGAGAAAGGAGCACATTTTTCCGTGATGAGAGATCTGAGTTGTAGACAAAAACAGCCACCCTCTAACTTCAGGGAGGGGCAAGAAAGTGGAAATGGAACAGTGTGCAATAACTCAAAACAGCCACTAGATGCCGTCGTTTGATCTGTGAGCAATTCCATTTTAAGGAGGAGAATGAAAAAGGGGAAACCTAGAGTAACTGTTGGCCTCTAATGAGCTCCACACATCTTTTCAGATGAGCAAGGCTCCCTCTGCTTGACCCCAGATGCAAGGCTGGCCATCCTCCTTTCTATTTGCTCATCTTCTTCAATACAAGAAGATGTCAGAGAAGGATATATTCACCTCTGATTATTACGCAGAACTGCTGTGGGCAATGGTCCTGTGACAGCAGGGAAAATGACGTCGGCTTGTGATATAGTAGGACTGGACTCATTACTCAAATGTAGCTTCTGTGCCCCCTCCTGCTCCAGTTGAAACAAACCTTAAAAAGTATTTTTCATGGGCGATACCTCAGGTTTACACACAGTAAGTAGAAAAAGGGCTATTCTTCCACATCCTGCACAAACCATTGTTAACAAAAAATATGTTTCCATTTTAATTTCTTTTTTTCTTTTGGCCCTTTTGATAACACTTTCTTATTTTTGTCTTTTTTTTTTAACCTCCACGAATTGTTCCTAAAACATTTGCTTTCTTGGGTATGTCATTGACAACGCTGTCCAATTTTGCAGGCCCCTGTGATTTTGAGGCACTTCTCAACTACTAATAAACTTCAAGTTCTATAGTAAGATAGGTTTTCACTTAATTCGGTTGGCACAGGAAAGGTCCTAAATCCTGTAGATCAGGTCAGAGAGCAGTCTCAACCTTCGACACAATTTGGTAGTTACCAATTAATCCTCTCAGCCAAGAAAATATTTCACTGGACACTAAATCAAGTCCCTGATTTCTAGTATGAATGAGCACATTTCAATTCCCTATTCTTCAAAATAACCTCTGGGGGGTTTTCTTTCCCCTTGTTTTTAGGATTTAGAAATACCAGTAGTGTCCATATTCCATGATATGGTGCAAAAATTCCAAGACGTGTCATTTGGAATCACCACCGATTCCGAGGTTCTGGCGCACTACAACATCACGGGAAGCACCATTTCCCTCTTTCGTCTGGTAAGTCGGCTGGGCAGCTCGAGCCTTCTTCCAGTTTTTACGTACCTTATGTTGTGAGCTCATAAACTTGTGACATTAGAAAAAAGTCTGTGTCTTAAACACTAATGACAATGCCAGAGTCAGGGACAACAATGACAAGGATGATGGCTCAACGCAAGCTTCCCAAAGAGATGCTGTCATGAAATGGAATGCAGTCTGGACTGAGAGTCAGGCGATGAGATTTGTCGCTGACCAGTCAGGTGGCTTAGGCAGGTCGCTTAACATTTCTGAGCTTCAGTTGTTTTCATTTATAAAATAAAACAGTTTGACCATATCATCTCTAAGATCCTTTGGAACACTAAAATACATATTTTTATACCTTTGGGAATTCGCTTACATTTAAACATGTATTAAACAACTACTGTATGTTGTATGCAGGATATTAATAATAAAAACATGTTAAGCATATTCTCTTCTCTCATAGGCCTTAAAATATAGTAGAGATCATAAACATAATATAAAAGGATCTATAATAGAAAGACATCACTATGGATAAAGCATTACAAGAGTTCAAAGGATAGGAGCAGTGTGGGTATTCTGACAAAAAAAATTTATTTAAAAAAGGACAACTGAACTAAGACTTAAAGGATAGATAAAATTGGGACCAGGTGAAAGAGAATTCGTGGCCAAAGTAGGAAAAAAATGTAACTTAGGGAACAATGATCAGGCCAATCTCACTGGATCTCATGGTACATGTTTTGGGGGAATGAATATAAGACAGAGAAACTTGATTGGAATCATACTGTGGAGGAATTTGAATTTGATTAGGCTTGATAGGTTTTCACTTAATTTGGTTGGCACAGGAAAGGCCTTAAATCCTGTAGATCAGGGGAGTGACGTGAACAGAAATGTGGTTTTGCAACACTGTTTTGGCAGGTGGGTGAGATGGCTTGCCAGGCAAAAAGGCAGGCGTGGAGAGAATTTTTGTCAGGCTGGCAAAACAGACCACGTACTAAGGGTTACAGCAAAGAAGTCACAATAGAAAGCGAAGAAAAGGCCGGTCTTGCAAGGATTAGATATCACAATGACGGAAAGGAGGCAAAGCTTAAAGTTAGGATGCCTAGTATTTGTGAGGGCACATAGAGAAACAGGGATGCTGTGGCGAAGAGTTGAGTCTGTATATTGGTTGAGTATCCAGGTAAAGATGACCCGAGTGCACTGGAAATGAGAAACTGAGCCAAAGATAAAGTTTCAAGATTTCTGGTTTGAATGCCCTCCTCCTTCTAGACTTCATCCTATCCACGTTTCACTTCTTATCCAAACTTCTCTAACGTGTATTTCATATTCAGTATCTCCAACTTTCTTTAAGCACTGCTGTCTAGTTTATACCCTGCACTCCATTAAAACTGCCTCCATCCAGGTCAGCGCATTTTCGTATTTCCAGATCCAATGGGCACTTTTTAGGTCCCATTGCACTGAACATTTCTGCCATATTTGACGTGTTGACCACTTTTTTTTTCTCTAATTTCTCTTTCCTTGACTTCTAGGAGCCCACATCTCCTGGTCCTCCTCTCTTAGTCTCCTTGAGACCTTCTTTTCCTTTATTTACACTAATCCCTGACTCAACACTCTTCCCAATCTGGGTTACAGAATCCAGGCTCCATGAAAGCAGAGGCTGTTTTGTTCACTACATCAACCACAGTACCTAAAAAAGTGCCTGCTATGTATTAGATGCTCATTAAGTATTCATTAAATAAATAAACAGGTGAAAGGATGAATTAGTGAATGTATGTAGAATCCTCAGGTAGTAGAATTCTTTCTCATGTTTGACTATTAAGTGTTTGCTGAGGATTTGGAATGTTTTATCTCTAGCCTGGACCTCTTTCATAATTCAAATGCTTCCTGGTTGAATACCCTCATAAGCACTACAGTCTTAACATGTTCAAAACTGAATTTATCATCAGCCCCTGCTCATTCCTGTTCTTCTCTCTAAAATACTTTTTTATTGAATGGCTATGTTCCTTCAATTTCTAATTTTTTCTAATTGTACCTCCTATCTTACTGAACCTGTATTCTTTCTCCCTCTTTCTACGTCCTTCTTCTGTTAGACTCTTAGCATCATTGGTATAGGCAATTCCATAACTTCTTAACTGAGCTCTGTTTACTACTTCACACGTCATTTCTAGATTGGTATCACAATGATGAATTTAGATTAGAAATTAGACTATGGAGCACCCTCTTCCTAAAAACTTCTTAATATTCCCCAGTTCTTATAAGATTAAAATCAAGATGTTTAAACATATAGCCTTTTATGGCCTGGTCATTACCAACTTCTCTATTCCCTTTTCAACACGTTCCCACTCTAGCTTTTATCCTCTTGATACCCAATTACACACAGTATGATGACACAATTCCACTGTTTCCCATAGGCCATTCCTCTGCCTAAAATGCCACCGTCCTCGAGTCCCCCCTTCATTTAGCCTTACCCAGCTCAGTCCTCCTTACATTCCAGTGAGTCAGTTGGGCATCTTATCCTTCACAAAGCCCCCCTGGAAGTTCCAAATTGGCCTCACTACTCCTCCTAAATTGTTATTTAGGAGTTTAGGATATATCTTTTTTTTTTCCCCTCCCTTATCTCTGTCTTCACTACCACTTTATGGTGCAGGTCATGTATTTCTGTGTCTGTCCTACCTCATTCCCCACTATTTGAAGACAGAAACTGTGACACTGATTTGTTGTATTTTAAAGGTCTATAATACATCTATAGTATCCAGAAGATGCTCAGAAAGTGTTTGAGAAACTAACTCTCGTCCAAAGGTACGTCTGCGGGTGCATGAGTGCCTTCAGGGGCCCTTTCCCCGCCTAGACAGCAGTTGTGGGTTTGGGTTTTCACTGTTGCGAAAAAGGATTAAATCAAGTTCTTCTGTGAAAAGCTTTGGGAAGAAAGATATGGAAGGTTAGGTTAATGCCTTCCATGTTACTGTTGAACCATTGGTAGTAGCACTTCAATATGAAATTCCTAATCAGCTACAGTTCTATAAGTATTTCTGACCCAGTTTGTTGTTTATAGATCTTCTGGAGGCCTCATTTTAAAGTCTTAGTGCTACCAAGACTTTTCTGGGGCAGAAAAACAAGTGTTGTTGTCTCCAATGTCTCTACAGAGTTTTCAACCTCTAATGGGTACATTAACTTTACTTATAGTTTATTCTTTATAAAGTCCTGGTGATGACTTCCCCGAAGCCGTTCGCCCTTCTTTAGCATCTGTTTTTTGTTTACCACTAGTGACAGACCTGCTCTGAATGAACTCTTGGGACCTCTGTGGACAGGATTATTTTGTGCCATACCCAAAACAAACACACTGGTTCTTGTCCTACTCCATTAGCAGGCCTGGGAGAGATTAAACTTATGCCATGCCAACTTTTAGATAAACATTTTTTTTCTCAGTTTACGCTTTCAAAGTTGAGTCCATACTTCAGTAGAATTGTTATTTAAGAGTTTGGGATATCTCTTTTTTTTCCTCTTTTTTTAAAGATAGTATCAACCCAAACTATTCTATACATTGGGAAATGTGAACTTGTTGCATCTTTCCAGTACTTACCTTCATCTTAGATTTGGTTTGTTGTTTGTTCATTTGTTTGTTTCATTGACTAATTTATAATAGGCACTATGCTAGGCATTTTTATTGTTCTACCATTTAATTCTCACCAGAATTTGATGAAATAATGATTGTTATCCCTGACTTATCAATAAGGAAACAGAAGTTCCATGAGGCCGATTCAGTTGTCCAAAGTCTCACAACTATGATATAACCAACATCTGACTTTTACCCTGTATGATTGACCCCAAAACATACCTTTTCTATGACACTATAGTGACTTTCTAAAGCACTTATAACTGAAGGAAAATCTTTGTTTTTACTCTTAGGTTTTATCTACTCTTATGCCTCTCATTCTCAAGCCTACTTTTTAAAACTACTTTCTCCTAAACCATTTCTGTATCCCACTGTCTACTTATTCAACCCTAGGGCTATTTCCCAAGATATAATCTGGACATCACATATTTTGTCAATAAAATTTCAGAATTTAGACATGTAGAATTTTCAACTTTAAGAACATATCTAGAGATAAACTAAAATAGTGATATATGAAAACATAGTTAAGACTATAAAGATTAACATGATTGGATGCTTGAAAAACTACAGCATTAATATAAGAGACCAGCAAAAGCTATATTCATGGAATGTATCACTTTACACAAATAATGCAAGCTGATTATATAAATATCCCCAGGAAAATTTATGGAAAATGGAGCAATGTAAGTTGCATACAACAGCCTGTTTTGTATGGGAGCTCATCTTTTGTGTGTTTGACAGCAGGGAGACCGTCCATACCCACCAGCAGCGCTCTTACTGTTGCGCTAACAGAGACGTGGCCCTCGGTTGAATAAGCACGAGCCTGTCCTAAATGGAATTTCAGGCATTTTTTGAACATTTAACCTGCGTTCGATTTCCTCAATCACGTCTATTTTAAGAAACATATTAGCCTAACTTTGATCCATTGGGATACTAATAGAAATATAGTGGAGTCATTCTGTTATTCCCTTTACAGTTATTTGTTGGGTGTTTATTATAAGAAATGCACCTTGCCAAATAATCAGGAGGGTCTAGTACATAAAAAAAATAAATAAATAAAGTGATAATCAATGCAAGAATAAGATATATCAAATTATTAAATATTTTTCTAAAGCATGTATTTATCCAATGTAATGGAAGCTAAGCAGCTTATAAAACAAAAATTAAAAAAACCAGTCACAAGAGGGCATTTGTTTCATAAATGGCTTCCCGGTGCTGTGCAAGGTATTTAATCCTATAACTGGTGTAAACTAGGATGACTTTATTACCTTTTATGAAAAACTGGGTTGTTAACTAGATAAATACCTAGGAATTGAAAGGAATATTGCTAAAATACTCATTAACAGAAAAAGAATGATTAAATCTGCTGGTATAATATAAGTAGTGTCTAAAACACAAAATAATTCATTTCAGATACACTTGGGGAACCGCAAAATTATATTTTAAGGTGGAAATCCTCTGGTTTACTGCTTCTGCTTTTCTTCTGGCACCTCTTTACTTGGAGAGAAAATAATATGACAGTGCCAATAAAATTCTTTCCAAAAACCGGAAAAAAGCATAAAATTTTTTTTCCCCAGATCTTCATTCCAGGGTCAGATTTTCCTTCCCGTGCATTATGCAAATAATTTCCATTACAGAAGGGAGATTTCCTGTTCAAATGCTGTTTCCAGAAATCCTACACGAGAATACTCCAAAGTGTATTCGTTTAAGAAATAATGAAATCATCAGGTGTGTTTCGTTAAATGAAATCCTACAGGCTAGGTACAAAACGGCGGTTTTTATCAAAGCTCTTTGCTTCTTAAGAGAATGTTATCACTTAACCTCTTCTACCTCCCGTGTACTGCATTCCTCAGGTCCAGAAACACCTAAAGTAACTGGTGTTTCCTGTTTTCCCTGTTCTGGGAAAAGCGAGGGGATTCCTGGAAAATAGAGCTGGAGGGAGGGGCTCATGCCCAGAGCACCGCTGTGTCAGCTGAGGTGCAGGCACCAGGCCTATAAGTTTCTAGAAAAATAGTCAGGAAGTGTTTAGACCTATTAAGTATTAAAAAGGCCCTGGTTGTGATTATAATAATAATGATTTTGATGGCCGCAGTTAGCGAACACGTAAGTATGAAAGAGAAACGCCAGCTAGCTATCTAAACCTTAAGCAGCCAAGATCTGGGGACTCATTTCATTCCTCTCCTCACACTCACTCACTTGGGGAGGGGAGTGGTAGTAGCGCGGGCAAGAACTCCACCTAAGAAGACTTTTTCTCTTGCACTTACATTTCTACCTCAAGTTTTCTACTTGGAACTTTTAGAATTTTAAAACAATTAAATATACAAAGGGAGTTCACAGTTTAAAATATCCTACGGTTCAGATGAATCTTTTTCAAAATTCTTTTTTGAAATACTAATATTTTCTGTACCTCAGCATTTATTTGATAAGTTTGAGTTATGAAAATAGTCATACAATAAAGTGATAAAATTTTTATTTGGGTGAATGTCAGCATGTCTGTACCTCAGCCTCACATCTAGAAGGCGCTCAACAAATAACTCATAAACAAATGAGTGGATTATGAAAGAATGACTAGATATACCAAGAATTAATAAAATTAAGCATAAAGAGTACACTGAGCTTTTGGAGGTCCATATGGCTTTTAACTAACCTAACCCAGTGGGAGACCACCTCGAACACCGTAAACAGTGGAGTCATTTAGTGGTGACAATAAAGAACAATCTTGGATTGAATTCTTACTGTTTAGTGACTTTAAGTTACCTTTGCCTGAATTCCCTCATTCATAAACTAAAATGATACTTACCTTTGACTTTGCTGGGTAGACTGGGAGAAAGTTTCTTGGGGGAAAGGACAATTCTGATCCATGGCAAGATCTGATTGGGTAGAATTGATATAATAGATGTAAGGGAAAGAGGTTAAAGAGATGTAAAGGGTTGGTGGTCCAAGAATCTCAAGAGTGAGCCATATGATAATAATGATATTTAAGGAAACAGATTTGCCCAGGACCAGGCCGCGATCATTTTTATTTGTAGACACAGTCGCCATGGCTGATAGAAGCATGACCTTGTGTCTTTATGGGCACAAGGAGGCTGGGGAAGATGAATGAGAAAACCTGGGAACAATGGCCATATGAAGTTCTGTCTTTTCATATGCCTGAGTACGGCGGAAAGGTAGTTCTAAAATGTAAATCTTGGATAACAGATCAGTTAACTAGACAGTCCCTTCCACCAAAGGCAATTTTTTAAAAAGCTGGGCCAAAAAAGAGGGCTTTAAAGAATTATCAAGAGGGGAAAATGGCTAGAGTAAGATCTGGAAGATGGAAACCCAAAAGGTAAACTCCGTATTAGGGGCGCTCTTCATCTTGGAGGGTTTGGTGAGTTCTAGGAGAAGCAGCCAAGAGGCTGAGAGCTTTAGTAGCCTTTTTAGAAGCTGCTAATAAGGAGCCAGAAAAGCACATGCTGAAGTCCAGAGCCCAGAAGAGGAAGTAGGAGGTAAGTCAAGTAAAATGCCCTTTGCAAAGGATAAACCTAGGGCTTCAGCACAGATTTAAATCATCTCAATTCCTAAAATTAAATTAGGATTCTCATGTATGAATGTAAAAATATACACACACGTACACTTGTAGACATATACAATTATGTATAATCTACTCTTAGCCGTATCATATATAAGAGCTGATCCTCGAAGAAAAAGAGAAAAATCTTAAATCAGGGAAAAGAAATTACCCTCAAAGTAATCTCAAAGGGATAATACTAAGGTTCACAGATGTCTTTTCAATAGAAAAAAATGGAATGCAGGATTTAAAGAATTATATCTTGCAAAAAATGAAAGGCAATAATTGTCAACTTAGAATTCTACCCCCCACCCCAAAATGAAGGTGAAGTAATGATATCTGAAATGACCAAACTGAGAGAACGTCACCCAACAGAACTAATTCATGCTAAAGGAAATACCAAAGGTTGTTCTAGGCAGAGGTAAAAAAATTCCAGATAGAAGCTCAAAAATGCAGAAAGAAATGAAAACAAACAAAAATATAGATATGTGCATAAATGTAAAAGTATATTGACTATATAACAATGATAATAATGTCTTGTAAGATTTAGAATTAAAACATATAGCAGTAATTGCCTGTAAGTCTTAAGTACGAACCAGGCAATGGTCTTGCAAGGAACTAAACTGTATTAGAATGTTCTAATGTCTACATTGCCCAAGAAGAAGATAAAATTGCCAGTTCATATTAGATTCTGATAAGTAAAGAGTGCATGTTGTATAATCCTTAAGAAAATAATTAAAGTCTGTGTAACTTGTAAGCCCATGAAGGGAAGGAATAAATAATACAAAGTATTCATTCAATTAAAAATAGGCTAGAAAAAAAAAATTTTTTTAAAGGACTTTGGAACCAGCAGAGCCAATGGAAAATGCATATTTAATTAAATATTCATAAGTACATTACAAAAATAACAGATTAAAAAACAGATTACCAGGCTGGATTTAAAAATGTAACAATGTGCTTTCCATAAGGGACATGTTATTTTAAAACATAACAACACAGGGACACAAGTAAAATATAAAGATAAGAAGATAGAGATATACCATGCAAACACTTCCAAAAGAGAGCTGGAATAAGTATATCAACATTAGACAAAGTAGTCTTTGCGGCAACAAGCATCTTTAGAGATAGTGACACTTCCTTATGATAAAGTTTCAGCTTGTCCAGAGATCGAAGCATATTCTAAACTTGCATTTATCTCATACATTACCTGAGAATACAAAGACAGGATAACTGGCAAAACTATAAGAAAAATGGTTGAGTCTACAATCATACTGGAATATTTTAACACTCCTTTCTCAATAGAATAGGCTGATCAAAAAAATCAATAAGAATATAATAAAGTTAACCATATGACCATATGTGCATATACAGAATATTTCATTCAAAAACTGTCTAAATTATACACAGCTTTAAGGATACAACATATACAGAAGTTGACAAAAGATAGAAAATGTAAAAAGTAAGCTAGAAATTAATAACAAGAAGAGTTTAGAGAAGAAACAAGAACAGAAATTTAAGAACGTTTTGAACTGAATGATGAGATCATCTACATATAAAATTTATGGATGCATTTTTAGCCTTCTAAGAGAGCTACCTCTTTCTGAAAGCATTCCTGCTCTTCCTTAGATAACATATGGGCCTGTGATGGCGCTTGCCACATTCTGTGGGTTATGCTGTTCACTTCTCTGTGTTCCACAGGACAGAGTGTTCTTCAAGGGCGGGGAACATTTCCTATTTTCCTTTCCGTGTTTGGAGTTCTAGTCAGCTCCTGACACATGGTAGATAGTCCATAAACATTTGCCAATGAATGACTAAAGACAGAACTGTGACAATTTCATTATTTTTGTGTTTCTCAGGTGGATAACGAACGACTGGATTTAGAGAGTGAAGCCATTGACGGCATTGATGCCACCAAATTAAGCCGTTTCATTGAGATCAACAGTCTCCGCTTGGTGACAGAGTACAATCCTGCGGTAAAGAATAGCTCCTGTCTCCAGCCCCTACCGTCCCCATGTCAGGGAGGACACTTGTCTTCATGGCAGAGATCTTTTCCTCCAGAAGTTCTGATTCTTTGATCAATAATAACAGTAACTACAATTAATTGAACACCCTACTTGTTTATTTGTCATCCTTGCTGCAACCTTTATGGTTGATAGACTTGTCCCTTTTCAACAAAGAAACAGAATCAAGAAAGTTAAATGACCTATCACATGACTAATAAGAAAAAGAGCCATAATGCAAAGTTTAAGTGGCTGAATCGAAAACTTCTGAGTTTTGCTGCCTGACAGTGATCCAAGAAGGCAACTCTGATCCTAACGACACTCCAGACCACACTTCTCAAGCAAGAGTGCAATCTATGCTAAAGATCCAATTTTTCACTAAAGTGTCAGGAACCAAAATTTTTATAAAAAGCAATGAAATACATCAGTAGGCAAAAAAAAAAAAAAAAAAATCTTTAAAAAAATAAAGCCTACTGATCACGTACTTGGATGTTGCAGTTATGTTAAATTCCCGTGAAAGTTTTTAGGCACCTTTTCCCGGTACCTAGTAACAATTCCAGGTCTGGCTCCACCTGCACACACTGGACCCTCATGGTGACTCAGCTTTCTTTCCAGGTTTGTCTTCCTTCAGTGCTGCTTGCTGTGTGCAGTCTGGGCAAGGGGGTTGGTCTACTTGTCCTGATAATCTACTGGCCTTCTAACACTCTACGGCTTATAGAATTGCCTTATATAGCCCGCCTTTTATTTTTCCTGACGGAGCTCATAGAGTGATGGAGTGTTAAGCTCTAGTGATCCACGTCAGCTCAGAATTGCTGTGCATTCTCTAATAACAGTATTTTATTTACACGCATGTCATGAGTTTTAGAAATTACAACTTCCTTTCCTACCATATTCTCATTTAATCCTCATGTTGATTTTTTGAGGTAGAAGTGAGGAAATTCTTATGCCCATTTTAGAGAGACCATTCAAGATATAACTGACTTATTCCAGCTCACGCAGTAAGTAGAAAAGGCATAATTAAAGGCATAGACTTTCGCTCATAACGCATTAGTTCATATTGTCTGTTTCCATTTGACAGGACAGGAAATGGGAGTGCAGAAAAGTGAAGTAATTTCCTCAAAGCCATATGGCTGGGAATGTGAGCTTCAGAGACAGCCCTCTCTGCACTTGTCCCTTCTCTTCTTCATGACCAGCCTGCCTGACTGAATCCTGTGGTTTTTCCATTGCCCTACCAGCCTTGAATAGAAAACACCCCTTTTCCTGTTGACTAAATTCCTGTCCACCTCTCACACTGTGTTTGTCTCTGTGGAGTGGTGACTCCATTTCCACTTTTGCTAAGATTTCAAATACATGCACCGTGAGGGTGTTGGCAGCAATAATCGAAAAGGCATTTTTTCTCCTAGACCGTGGTCATTCTCATCATTGTGTCCATAGAGTTTCCAGGAGTGCATGTGGAACCAGAAAAACTGATTTTCTGGTACCTGGGTTTACGGTCTCCGGACCCGGGAGCTCTGCAACCTAAGGCAGGGGCAAGTACTGGCCTTCTGAGCCCTCCTGCCCTGTCCATCTCTGTTTTAGAGGAAAAAAAACCCTTCTTCTTAAGTTTTACATTAACAGGGAAGGTAAACTACCTCAAGAAGAAATTCAATAAGAATTTCTTTAGAGAAGCAGGTTCAACTTCTCCTGCGACTTCTTCCTTTCCCCAAAGTAATACTTTTCTCATTTAGAGATCTGCCCACACTGCAAAGCTGTCTCTTGGCTGTTCCTGGTGTAGTGGCAACTGGGCAGAAGCTCACGGGCATGTGTTTGGCCTGCCATGCACTTTTACTGCACACGCTCAATCCTTGGCTTCATGGCAGAGAACTGGGCTGTGCCTATTAAGATCAAACTAATCAATTCTGATGTGTCTAATCGCTTCTGCTAAAACAATGGTAACGTTTAACTTCTTAGCTTTGGTTTCTTGGCTCTTCCCGAGAATTATCCACATATCTACTCTAGGAGGGGAGATGCATGCTTTAAATTCAAGTAGCAGAATCTAATTAAACAGGAGATAATTATAGAACATCCAGCCTCTGAATTTAAAATCTAAGAATTGGTTTTAAACTACAGGGAGAAGTTTTGGGGAAAGAACCCATTGGGCCCCCCTTGCCTAAATGTTCGCCAAGAAACCTAGAGAATCTCTTACAGAGCAATGTACACATCTCGATATGTGAATTGCATCAAATGGAAGTACTTTAAAGGTGACTGAAGTTTAAACATATAAGGACACAATTTTTTATAATTAAATTCCAGGTTTTTGGGGGGAGACCCCCCTCATATATGTTGTTAACTGACATATAACAGATTATTCCAAAATTTAGCAGCTTAAAACAGTAAAAATTGATTATACACAGTTTCTGTGCATCAACAATTTCAGAGTGGCTAGGCAAGGTGCTTCTGATCTTAGCCTCTTGTAAGGTTACAGTCATTGGTCAGGGAGGCAATGTCATCTGAAGGTGCTACTGGGGCTGGAGGATCTGTTTCCAGGATGGCTCAGTCACATGACTGGCAAGTCAGTGCTGGCTGTTAGTAGGAAGTCTTAGTGCCTTGCCATGTGAATCTTTCCAACATTGGGACTGGTTTTCCCAGGAGGGAGTGACATAAGAAAGAGCAAGACAGAAACCACAATGCCTTTCATGACTGCACCTTAGAAGTCACGGTCCATCGTTTCTGCCATATCCCATTGGTTACTCCACTAGTCCTTATTCAGTATGGGGAAAAGAGATCAACACAGTTGCTTAAAAACCAGAAGGTAAGCCTTACTAAAAGGCACCTGAGAGACTAGTTACCACTTGTGTTGTGGATGAGCAGCTCTCATTTACGTTACTCTCTACCTAGTCACGGGGTTACCACTAACGGGTTCTTTTCCTCCCCTCTGTCTTTCCTTCTACTGTCTTTCCTTCTACTATTCACTTCAATTTGCCAGACTGTGATTGGCCTGTTCAACAGCATGATTGAGATTCACCTTCTCCTGATGATGAACAAGGCCTCCCCGGAGTACGAAGAGAGCATGCGCAGCTACCAGAAGGCAGCTAAGCTCTTCCAAGGGAAGGTAAGCCTGGCTTGGGAGACACCTTTTTGAAAACTCAGCACCAGGACAGTAGAAAAAGAAAAATGGGACTAGGGAAGTGGGATAAGCAAGGAAAATCAATATGGTAAAGGGATAGAGTAAGAACTGGGACATACTAAATCACATTACTCTGGTTTGAAATTAAAGATGTTGCATTTTGTACTATTTGAGACCTGTATAATTATGTCTTTCATTAGTGGTAAAGCCTGTTGCTTTTTTTCTACATTGAGAAGTGAAGACAAAACAGAGACTCAAAGATACTGAAAATAAAAACTACCTATTCATTATAATATTTTTTTTCTTGCCCTAATTTCTTGAAGCTTTAGACCTCAGGGCTTATTTCTTATATCAAACACCTATTGCGGACCTGGTGCCTAATGGACAATAAATAGATAAATGTTCCCTGCCTTGTGCAGTTTTGCCTGATATCACTTATCAGTAAAATTTCAACAACTTCAAGTTTACTGCATTGAACTAAATTACCTGTTCACGATAACTGTCAGATGATAAAATAAACTGACTCTCCAGTTGTTGCTTCCATAACACTGTAAGTTGTCAGTGTTACTGAATATAGATAATTCTCTAACCAAAATGTTATAAGAAGATTTCTATTTTAGGTAGAATATTTTATTTAATAATATAGAATAGTTAACATTTGTCAAGCACCTACTGACTGCCAAAAACTACTAGAAATACTAAATGCATCCTCTCATTTAATCTCCCCCAACAGAAACTCATTTTGCCCATGATCACACTGAGCCTCAGAGAGGCTAAGTAATGTGCTCAGAGTCACACAACTAAATAGTGCCAGAAGCAAAATTTAAAATGTATTCTCTGCTTTTAACTATTAGGCTCCACTTAGTTAATCACTAAAGTTAACCACTAAAGTAGCTTCCAATTTCATGTTCTGGAAATTAAATCAACCTGATCGAAGGGATAGAATACCTAAGCAATTCAAAGCAAGCACGCATTCCCTCTGATCCGATTAAGATGTAAACGGTGTGGCCCAAACCATAAATTCAGCCTGAGTAAACCGTCACCATTACAAGATGTCTCTTTCTCCCCGGGACCTCAGGTAGATCTTTCTCTTTCAAACTTCTCCAACTGCAGATTCTTTTTATTCTGGTGGACAGTGGTGTGAAGGGAAATGCAAAGGTAATATCGTTTTTCAAACTGAAGACATCTGAACTGCCTGCTTTGGCAATTTACCGGACTCTCGATGAAGAGTGGGATGCACTGCCCATGGCAGAAGTTACAGTGGAGCTTGTGCAAAACTTTTGTGATGGATTCCTAAAAGAGAAATGGCCAGTAAGTATGAGATTACAGGGAAGGCAAGGTGAGTTTTCTCCCTCTCTGTGTTCCTGTCTTTTCCTTCTGAATAAAAATATTTTGACTCCACTGGATGTTGTTAAGAACAAAAGTGTATGTGAACATGGTAGGCTGAGCCTGGATGCTTCGATGGATAGAATCATGAGAATAGAACTACAAAAGCATTTTTGAAAAGGTCTTGCTCATTCAAAGGAAATGAATTTTAGATTTCACCATTCTGTGTACAGTATCAATGGGAAACAAATCAAATTCCATATAAAGAGTTCATGAGATAAAAATTGCTGGTAGATTTGGAACTTCCAGCAGTAACTAAATAGCTCAGGTTTCTAATCTTGGAGCTCAAAAATAAGAGGGGACTCCAAATCTAAATATCATGTCATGATGTTTTCCAGAGAGAAAATGATGAATCAGAAGAAAAGACTCAGAAGGTGGAACTCTGAATTCTCCCTGATACTTCTGCATACCCCCAAGTATCTACTTTATGCTGAAAAAAGGACAACTCAAAACTCAGAGACACTAAACAACAAAATAATCAGTCCCTGCACATACACACACACAACTCCATTTTGTTCCTTAAAACTTCATTTACTCTTCTTGTGCTTTCTTTTAATTTGCATATATTCTCTCACTACCCATCCAATTTTCTCTTACGCATTCACACCATGTAGACCCATACACTGTAGTACCACCAAGACACCACTGGGTGGAGGCTTTAAGAGAAGTACTAGGATACCACTGTGAAGAAAAGACATGCGTCAAGGGAAATTGTTCTGATTTGTCATTTAATATTGGATTTGGACACTGCACGTGACTTACACATAACATAGTTTCTTCCCTATTAGGGTCACCTAAGGGTTGAAATTCTGGTTTCCTCATAAGTACATGTCCTCCCTCTGATTTGGGGCCAAGATCAAAAGGATGGTTTTAAACACCTTTCTGGAATTGTCTTTTTGCCAGAAGTCAAAATGATGTTCCCAAGGTTCTGAACTCAGCAGAAACAGACCATGTAAAAAACTCTATTCTTGTTAAGCATCCCTCACTCCCTGTGTAAATCAACAATAGCGTAATAAAAGGCAATAATGTTATAGGAAAAGACTGGCATCCCTTTGCAAAACCTTTTGCAAATACCTAGCTGCCCAGCTAAGCAGTAGGGACCTCGCCCTTTGGTGCCCACTGTTTAGTGTCAGGCTATGAGCCACTAATTTGTTATCGTTCACTCTGTGGGTGGGATGGGAGGTGGGGAGAGGCCATCCTACGTGAGGATTAGTATAAACATGGCCAAACTGCTCAGAATCAAATCAGGTAACAGGTTGGGGAAGAGGTGGGAGGAGGGGGCACTTGGCCCCAGGACAGGCTAGCGCTGACTCAGCATGGATTATTGCAGGTGAGGTGTGCAATCCAGCCCTTGTGGGAGGGAGGGCTTGGCCAAATGTCTCTCTCTGGCTCATAGGCTGTTACTGTCAACACACAAATGCTACATTGTTCCCGGCAGGACCTTGGCTCAGAAGGAAAGTACCTAAGTGCTCAAGAGCTGAAAAACCACAGCGTACACCTAAGAACTGGTCCAAGCGAGGAACAGAGAGTGAAAGGCTTAGTTGTTCCCTTTAGCCTCCGAGCTGGGAGTCAGCAGCTGGCGAAGACACTGAAAGCAGCTGTGTCTTGCGCGCCTCTCAGCAACGGGAGATGGGTGGGTTCTGAGCAGGCTGTCCATTCTGTCCGCAGGGCTGCAGAAAAGCACCCAAACAGTCTCTTGCTTGAGGCTGAAAAATACTCCAAGGATAGGCCCATCCCAGAAGCCTCCCTTTGATCCCGTAAACCAGAACTCTTGACATTTACAGTCAGGAAATTCTTCCTGATATCCAGCTGAGGGCCCCCAGCCACACAAGCTTGTTTCTTCTTACCCACACTTGGGGAATTCCTGACAGCTGCCGATCACCACCTCCAAACAGCAACTTCGACACCTTGTTGGTTGTTCTCAAGCCCCGTTATCCACTATTCTTTTCTCCTTACTCACAATCCAACTCTTTCACCAACATATTTTTTATTTCCAAAGTATTTGATTCACTTTATTTTTCTTTCTTCCCTCTTCCTCAACTTTCCCTCTTTCTTGCTTAAAACAGTGAAATTCCAAACTGTTGTACAAATTTGGTAAATTCTAATGAATAAATTTTGATGAGCAGTGTTTTGTTCAATATTGGGTTAATTTTTCAATTATTGTTCTTGAAGTGTTCTCCCAATAATTATGGTCAATACTGACTACATATATTTTAACATCTTAACAGTGTAATTTTGCTGCTTGATGGCATTCAATAACAATGTTATTATACATTGTCTTTTGTATTCTTACTTTTTTATCTTTACAGTATTAAATTTAAGTATTCCTTCTCAGTTTGTGTTCTTCCAAAACTGCAAGGTGTTGTTTTCACAGCCAGTCCTATTCTCTGTAGCTCTGGGGACTCATGACCAAAGAATGCAACTCCTTCCAAAAGAAAATTTGTGAAAGTTCTAATCAATTCACTAAAGAGCAGACTTAGTATTATGAACTTCTGTCATTTATAGATCTTCCCTATCGTTGGGTAATATCTTCTTCAAATGCTACATTCATTCCCCCAAGGCTGTTTATTGTTGAAATATCTAACTGTACCTCAATTTTTTTTTTATTGTGGAATCATTTATTGGCCTTCTTTGGAAAGACTGCCATACTTTTTCTTCCAAGTATGAAGGAAATGGTGCTGTTGCGCAAGAAAACTTTGTAAAAGATACTGGAAGATTTGAAAGGCTATGATAGAAGGAAGGAATGGGAGCGGAGCATGAGTCAGGGAAATGCCAGGAATGTTTGTGTTTGAGTCTCACCTCTTCTGTGTATGGGGCTCTGTGATCTTGAGAAAATCACTTTATATCTTTGAACTTCAGTCACCTAGAATAATACCATAATTCATAGGGGCTTTTTTGAGGTCCCAGGGTGTTAATATATATTACATACAGACTGTCATTACTTTTTTAAAAATTTAATACTACACTACTTTCTCTGAGTAAAAGTCATTTCTCCAATTTCCAAACTTATGGAAAGGAGAGGCTTTCTTCGAGATCTTAAAAGGATTAGCAGGGGAGACCTCATACATGAGGCTAGAGAAGCATTTGAGGTAACCGTTATGAAATGTAGGTTTTATTATTATTATTCAGGTATGATGAGGCCAGCAGATTGGGAGGCAATTGCCATTAAAAAGATAGTTTGTTACAGTTCCCAAGAGGAGGGAGCCTATTATGCCGTGCAGGGCCGCATGAGGAAGCACTAGGGCTGGTCAGGAGGCAGAAGAAGCCAAGAGAAAATGTGGAACTTTATTGTGGTTTCCGTAGAAAGAAGCAGGCAGAGGAAGCAGGATTGGCTGGCCTGAATAATTTCAGCAGGCTCTGAGGCAAAAGGGCTGCCCTGAGTTTTCTGGACCCTGGCCCTGCGCTGATTAGGGCATGAAGACGATGGCCCAGCGGGGAGCCCTGTGAGGGCTCAGGATTGGTTGGATTGCATATGAAAGATACTCAAGCAGGTGAATTGTTGACTCCCTCTAGGAATTGGCTAGCCCTGAAGAACAATCCCTCCAGCCTCAGAAGGCCCCAGGTGTCAAAGCATCAGAAGTACATAGTGAATGGAACATCCGAACAACAACCAGTCATGGGATTCCTCTCCCAGTTCACTTAGTTTGTTCGTGCTACAAAGGAAGTTTTGCTGTTTTTTATCAGGCCCCTATTAATATGCATACACCTGGGGTAGGTGGAGGTAAGATGGGTGTTAAGTGGTGCATTGAGAGAGCAGTTTATGTATTCATTCACTCATTCATTCATTTAAATATTTAGTAATTGACAACAAGGGCTCCAGGCAAAACTGCCTCCGAAGAGAACGAAGTTGGTTTTGGGTGTGAGCTATTATAGAACAGGGAAGTCTCCATTGCAGTGGCAAAAGGCGGCGTGGGAGCCATCAGGCCGATTCTGGGTCATAGAGAGAGAGCAGCAGAAGAGCGAGAGCTGGGTAAAGAAGAAGGGTGCTGAGGAGAGGCGTAGGCAGGAAGTTGGTAGTGGGCCGTGGCAGCCCCAGAGCTGGAGAAGAGAAGCCACAGAGGGAAAGAGTCTGCCCCCAAAGACTAGAGGCTCGTCATGACCAAACTTTATTTCACAATTGAGTTTGGAACCAGCCCTATTCATTTCGCCTTTCTGAAATTATGTGAAAGATGGTGCTCTAGGTAAACACAGCGTGCCTCCTCCCACAACCTCATCAAAATTACGACCACACCATACTCAGAGCCACCAAAAATCGATCTGAAAGTATGTGATCTTCTCAACAGAGAAAAATAAAACAGGAAGTAGGGTGTGTCTGGCTCATACTCCTAATTATGGTACTTTTACATGGAGAGACCTAGAGAATAGAAAAAGGAGAAAGTTAAAAGCTTCTCGTGAGTTTCAAACCTTTCAATAAAAGGTACTCTAGAAATCAAAGAAACAAATGACTTTTGAAAATCATATCTCTATAAATTTAAAGAAGCTTCACTCCCCTCCAAGCCATTTCCAGGAGAAACCGATGTATTTTTTCTCACCATTCTGCAGAGTAAGAAAAGGTCATTGTTTCTGTGGGTTTAACAATGAGATACCTGAGTCACACTAGGAATGGAAATAACGGAGAATGAAGCATTTAGGGACTAAGCTACTTGCATAGCTTATAGCTTGTTATGAAAAGTTGTGTGGACTCTAGACTTTACTGTTTTAATGTCCCCAAAAATGTGCTAAGTCTTAATAGCAGGATTTAATTTCTATGTTAGGCCCTCTGGTCTTAATATGGTAATGGGGTATTAGCTTAGGCTCAAGGAAAAAAAAATATGATGAGATTTGACATCATTCTAGCTGTGGGGAAGTAAGAGTTTTAAAATTAACAAACATGTTATGTGAGAAGCAGTGTTTCTCAGGAAGAGGACTCTGAGACTAAGTTTCCTCACAGGAAGCTTAATGGGGAGTGCTCTTGGGACCCATGGGGAAAGGAAGAAAGTAGGATTGAGCAGAAGGAAACGTTGGGTGGTGATGTAGTCACAACAAAAGCTTGGATTTTCCCGTGAGGATATTTGGTGCTGACATGTCCTTGCAGAGTTTCCCAAATTGGAGCACGGCGGCCAGGGCTTTGTAGCCTCACGTTGAATGTTTAATGCTAGCTGCATGCAGCAAAGGTGTGTGATCCCCTCAGCAAAGGGCAATCTCTGGGTTGGAAGTTGGTGAGAGGGATTCAACTAAGTGCTGTCATCTGTTGACACACCGAGCAGCAGTGGTGTTATGGTCTAAATATGTTTGTGTGTCCCCAAAATTTACATGCGAAATCCTAATGCCCAATAGAACGGTATTAAGAGGTAGGGCCTTTGGGAGGTGATTAGGTCATGAGAGTGGTGTCCTCATGACTCATGCATATGATTTGCGCTTTTATGAGAGAGGCCCCAGAGAGATTCCTTCCCTTTCTACCACGTGAGAATGCAATTAGAAGCCTGTAACCTGAAGTGGCTCCTCTTCCTGAACATGCTGGCTACCACACCTTGAACTTCCAACCTGCAGAACTGTGAGAAATAAATTTCTGTTGTGTATAAAGCCACTCAGCCTGTGACTTTTTTTTTTTATAGCATCCCAAACATGCCTTCTTTCAGGCACCCATAATCACCATATCAATGCTGTGTGAAACAATGAGGAAACAATAAGTTCACCTTATCAAATGAAAATATATAGCACTTTTATGGAATTGGGGTTAGAGGAGAAAATACCCCTATGTTAGCTTCACAGTCAGGATTAGAGCAGGTTCCAGGGACAGTACCAAGTACTCATGCTCAGTCATTCACTCCTTATTTCATCCTTTCATCAAGCATTTATTGAGTGAGTACCTCGACTGTGAGATCAAGATGTATCAGGAAACAGAGCAGACCCCTCCCATCCTCAGTCATCTGGTTCCCCAGTGAAGGAGAAATACAAAATATGGAGTTCAGCCAGACTTCGAAGAAGGATAGACAAGCTTGAGGGTTCCCTAGTTGAGATATGAAATTAGCAGTTGTAGACAGAGGGCAAGAAGAGACCGAAAAAAAAGAGGCAGACCACTCCAGATTGGTAGGTGAAACTAATATACGAGACTAACCCTAACCCTAACCCTAAACCCTAACCCTAACCCTAACCACACCTTGAACTTCCAACCCGCAGAGCTGTGAGAAATAAATTTGCCCATGTGCAGACGTGTGGTTTGTGGTAAGATATTTACATGATTGTGAAATGCAAGAATGATAGAGGCCAATAATGTGATGTTGATTTTTAAGGTGAGAGTTAAAGGACAGAAACTAATAAAGTCCTAAGCAGGGAAACTAATATACGAGACTTTTTTTTTTTTTTGAGAGTATAGTTTATTAAAGCTGGGAACAGTAAAAAAAGGGAGGGCTTAGGATAGAAGAAGCAACAGAAAAGAGGCTAGGTGGGGCTGCTCTGGTTCTCTAAAAATGTTGTAGGAGAGAAATGAGCCTAGACAGGGCTGCTTTGGGCCACTGGGGAGTCAGATAAAGGGGGCCTAGAAGACAGGTTCAGGGTTTAGCCCAGGATGAGCTGCCACTACCTATTGCTCCCCGGGTTGCAAGTCTCTGGGGCCCCTTAGAATTTCGGAAATGCACACCTGTGGAGGAAGAAGAGGGGAAAGGGAAAGACATGCGTGCACTCCCGGAAGGGAGAGCGTGCCCTGGGACATTTGTTTTAAGGGCTTTTAAAGGCTGGGAGTTTGAGGGAGGTTTCTTGTCTTGGGTGGTCACAAGATCTCTGCATCCACCTACAACAACCCTAAAAGTTTATATAGAGGCCACAACTAAGTTCAATCATGTATTCATTCCAGGTGGTCTCAACACCACTTTACTCTCTCAAGGCTCTGTCCTTGAAACAGCTTCCACTACAGGAAACTGTGGGCCGCACCTATATCCCAAGGACAGGAAAGAGAATGAGGAGACTCTAAATGCCCAGGTCTAGCTTGCAGGTCATGTCCTCTCAATGAGCTCTTCCAACATTGTCTGAATTTCTAATGCACTTAGTAGCTGCTCAAGCATTTTAATGATGATGATGATGATGATGTGTAATCAATAAAGAGAAAGCAAAGACTTGGATAGTAATTTGAGTAAAAACTGATGTTGTTTGTTAGGTTTAACTAAATTCTGATCATAATACTTATTTATACCAACTAAACTTCACACGCCCTATCATATTTCTTGTTAAATACCATTTCTTTTTACATCCAGAGTGAATGGTACCTTTCCTTCTTGTCCGCACTGCCTGCTGTATTTTTATTACTTTCCTCCTAACTCATGGCCTTGGTCTCTACTTCTTCCTCCATCTTCACCTCTTCTGAGAATGTTGCTCCAGGTCACTCTTGGGGCAGAGGTTGAAGCACGCTGGGTTATGGGATGAAGGCCAAGCACAAAGGGGCGTGGTTAGGAAAGGAAGCATCTCAAGGATAGTGACTACATCTTGAACAGTGTATTAAAGGTCGTGGCCCTGACCTGCCATCTCTCCCTTTTACACCCAAAGGGCACTCCACCACACTTTGGCAAACATGCCACAAAATAGAAACGGGAAATGCTCGTTTGTGATTTAACTCAGACCTGCAGCCTCCCCGGACTGACTCATCCTGTGCACTCCATGTGCTCTCTTCCCTTCATACCACTAATGATATGCCGGGGCTGGGGAAGGGAAGGGGCTAAATCAGTCAACAAGTGGAAATGCTAAGTGGCCGTGTGCAGACGTGTGGTTTGTGGTAAGGTATTTACATGATTGTGAAATGCAAGAATGGTAGAGGCCAATACTGTGATGTTGGTTTTTAAGGTGAGAGTTAAAGGACAGAGACTCATTGCTCTGCTGCGCTCGGCTCCTGCTTGGAAAAGAATGGGAGCCAGTGGGTTTAAAGTTGAATATAGTTACGGAATCCTGAGCGACTGCTCGAATGCCAAGTTACGAAGGACTACAGTTTTAGAACTGTCATCAGCTTATGACCCTCTAGCTCTTCTTCCACCTCCTTATTTTCCAATTTGCTAAATTATAGAATATTCAAGTTTATCAGAATTTCCTCAAGGAGACAGTCACTATTTTCCAATTTGCGTGATTCTAATTACCTCTTAGCATCTTAGCATAGCCATTTCCCAAAAGCTCAAGTCACAACACACAATTTTCACATAGTTCTCAAAATGTCTAGTTTTAAGCACAACGATTTCAAGTTCCAAGTAGAGAGAAAAATTTTAACAATAAACTTAAAAGGACTTTGTTGCTAGATAACTAAAGGATGACTGAGAAAAGCTGTGGTAACCATCAAGCAGGACCTTAAAAGAGACGCATCTGGAAGAGGACATATATTAGTTCCAGCTCTTTGTCGCCACAAACAATAGAACCTAAAGCGCAGCAAGTGCTTTGTTGTTTTTAGTGCCCAGATGAACTTCTCATGCACCTCTGCGAATTCTTGACCACGTTTTTGTAGGAGACACACCCCTTGAATAAACAGACACTCAAAAATCCATCAAGATAAAAAAGTGGGGTTTTTTTTCCTGTGACGAGTTGAAACTTCAAACACCTGATCAAGGTGGTCACAATTGTATAAAGGGAAAAACTTCAAGGGACTAGGAAATCTCCCAAAACGAAGTCACTTCTCCAAGCAGCTCTCTTTTCCACCAGAGTTCCTTCACAGTTTAGCACATAAAAGACTGTCATAAAGTTTCGCTTATTGAAGACATCTTGTCTTCTATGATATCAGAGTAAAATGATTATCCATTGGAAGGTCAGGTCCGGAGTCCTTTTCATCACGAAAAGATCATGAAAGGGTCTGTCTCTTTAAGACTGGAGGGTTAAATTTGAAAACAGTGGGATCCAGAAAAGAAGTTACTCTGACAGTTCCAAATGCCATGCATCTCTTCAAACTTAACTCAAACAAATTAACTAGAAACATGTTTTATAAAAATGAAGACAGGGGCATATGTAACCCCCAGGATTCATCTATTGTACAACTTCTCTAATTCATGTTAATAGAAGTAGGAGGTAGGAAAGTATGGCCTCTTGCTTGGAGAACTGAAATAAGAGAGAGGATGGTTGGGCTCAGATCTGGTCTTTCCCATTAAATTCATCATGAGATCTTGGGAACATCACTGTGTCTCATTTTCCCTACATGTGAAATGGAGTTCATTTTAGCTTTCTCCTAAAAAAGGGATAGAAGAAGATGAGGAATGGAAAGCATTCTGAAATGTAAAAACACACATCGACTTTGGCCTAGACTTAGAAACTCCACTCCACGCCAGCACTATACACACACACACACACACACACACACACACACACACACACATCCCGTGTCTAGATACTGAGGCGCTGTTAAAGGCAACCTAAAATGGCTAAGAAGGATATGGGAGAAAACTGGATAGTCCTCAAACACAGGCTCCGTCCATTAAAAGAGCTGACTCTGTGAGTGTACGCTCAAGTGTACGTAAATTACATTGTTCCCGCACTATTTTTCCCCACCCTGAAAAGCCAAAACTGAACCTCCCCTGTGGTAAGTGCTGTTGGGTAACTCAGTGATACTTTGTTTACTTTGATGCTATGACTGGAAGAGGGGAGCATCTAACGTCTCCGGGTCTCAGTTCCCTCCACACAAAACAAGGTGATGGGAAAAATGACTGTAAGGGTTGTTTTAATTTGGAATTTTGAAAATTGTAGCAAAAGGAGGGCAGAACTGATGAACTGACAAGTTCATGTCCTGGGCCCCAGGCCAGACTTTTTGCCTCCCCATTGTCTCTTCATAATGAAAATAATCTTGGTTCAGTTAAGGCCAATGCAGCCTTAATCTACCACTGGTTTGTAAATCAGCCACTAGACTCAACTCAAAAGCAGCTGATTCTATTTCTGTCTGACTTTCAATGCCAAAACTCAACCCCCAGTTTGTTTGGTTTTAATAAATTTATTCTGTTGTTGCGGACATTGTGTAAAATGGAAAAAAACAAGTCTAGACTGGTTCGAGTTCAGGAAGTTAGGGCAGGGTCTCTTTATTAAAAATAAACATCCTCCTCCTTGCTTCCTTTCCACTCTTTTCTCACAAATCCACTCCCCAAAGCCCTTGGAATCCGAGGCTCCCACATGTGATTATTGCCCCGGATCTGGGTTGACCACCTGACCCCTTTGTGAATAATAAAGCCGAGAGTACAGGAAGTTTTTAAGGCAGCTAATAGCAATACAAGCTGAACATGACAAAAAATTAACTACCTGAACCCTCGCAGGTTCTTTTATTTTTCTTTTATAAAAATTGGCACATTAATCGTGGAGAATGAGACACTTTTTTGTCTGAGCCTGGCATTCCGTGTTTTTTGGCACTCACTGCCCTTGCAGCTTAATTAAGGATGGTGGCCTTTATCGCTTCCTGTCCAGACAGGGTATTCAGATCTATGACTAACTCCAGGATCAAATTTGCTGGGAGCCCTCTCCCTTCAGCCTTTCCAGGTTTCCTTTCCTATTGGGTCTGCCTCTTCCTTTTCTCCTCAGGGAGTTTTGTGATGTGCTGTTAAAATATAGGGGTTTATGATATATGAAATACACAACTGACCTGAAAAAGGAACCCCGTCTATTTCCTGAACAAACACTTGGAAGAGGTCGATGGAAGGCAATGGGACATGGTGGCTAGGCACGTTAGCACCAGCGTTGGGCAGCCTGGTTCTACTACTTGATCACTGTGTAAACTCGCACCAGTTTCCTAATTTCTCTGTGCCTCCGTTTCTACAGTGAACAGGGGAATAACAACAGGACTAATCTGCTGGGTTTATTGTGAAGATGAAATAAAATAGCTCAGGTTGAGGACTTGGAATATCCCTTGGCGCAGAGCAAGCATCGGATACATCCTTGAGGAGTGCCCCAAAGTGGGCAAGATGTCACGCACTTTACAAGCTTTTTTTGTTTTTCTTTCTCTTCCTGCTTTGAAGTATTAGCTGCTCATTCTACCTAGAATGTTCACCCCTCCTTCCCTATTTGGCAGCCCCTCATCAACCATCAAGGGCCCCACTCCAACACGTCTCTCTGCAGCCTTCCTCAGGCCTCTGGGCTCCCCTAGCGTGTGGTACAGGCCTCAACTAATACAGCATTAATCATGTCTTACTGCCACTATTACTCTATTTATACACACATACATAACTTTCTTTAAGAGGATGTAACATACACTAAAGACTCAACACATAGTCTACGGCCATACCACCCTGAACACACCTGATCTCATCTGATCTCGGAAGGCTCCATACATAGTTTAAATATGTCTGGGATACATTGAAAAATATGTTTTCAATAGTTTCTTTCTACCTACTGGTCTTTGCTGACCTGAAATGGTATGAACACCTGACAGTGGCCAGTCAGAGAAGGCTGACAGGTCCTTCTGAGCCACAGATACGGTTTCAGAGCACAGACTTGGAGGACAGCAAGTAGGCCCTTCAGCCTCAGGGTCAGAGCTAAGCAGTCCAAGCAACTCCACGGAGTTGTTCTTTTTAGTTTAGAAAATCAGCTTGGTTGCCTGCAAGAATGAATTTGCTGCAATTTAATTGGCTTACTCCTCTAAGAAACTATATGTAACAATCCAATACCACCTCCCCACCCCGGCCGAAGGTCTTACACCTTAGCCAATGCTGGACAAATGAATTGTTTGGAATTTACTTAGTTACCTAAAAAGCCTTTGGGAAATTGTAAGTATAGATTACACCTGGCCATTATTGAGGGAAAACGAGGAAGGGTTGAAGTTTGATATAAAAATACTCATTTGAAAATAAATGAGTGTTTATGAACACGGAAACAGATGGAAAAGAGCAAAAGCAAAAATGAAGAAAGGTGAAAATCAAAGAAGAAAAAAAACTGGAGCTTTTTTCATATGAAATTAAGAGGCATAAAATGTGTCCCCCTGCCATTAGCTTCTGCATAGACTGGTTCTGGAGATGATCAAGAAGCTCTATGAGATGGGGGACATGAACCAAAAAATTCAGATTAACCAAATCAACAAATATTACAAGGCAGCCTGGAATAGCGAAGAGAACTCAAATCTGGGTTCTCATTTCAACCTCAGCATTCAGTGGTTCAATCTTGGAAGAAGTTAACTTTTCCAAGCCCAAAATGGAGTAACAGGCATACCTGGAAGGATCCTTATGCAAATTAGAAATAATAAAATATAATTGGTACTTAATAAATAATAGATATTATAATTATCAAGTATATAAAACAATGTAAATATAAGTCTAACCTCAAGAATGTCTATAAACTATATGATACATTAAATTTTAAAATATGACTAAAACAGCTTTAGTAATTATTTCCTGAAAATAGAAAAATTGTTAATGCAAAAGAAGAGAAAAACTCTCTGAGAGTCCTCAGGAAAAGAAAGCAGTATGCTTAGAAAGACACAAAAAGTTGCAAAATTTATCTCCTAAAACAAACATATTACAATGACTTGGCAGTTTTATTAAGAAATAGGCTTTTACCCAATTGTTCTCAGACCAATTAAATATTATTATCAGTGGTCATACAAGGCATAGAACTTGAGCTGGTTCACAGCAAACAGAAAAGATTTAGATAGGCAAAGGGAGAGGAAAAAATACCAAAAGAAAGGAGTGGCGTGGAGCAAAGGGGCATGGATGTCTGAGAAGATTCTGAGCCTTTAAATACCCCACTGTCCCAGCTCTCTGAAAGAGACCCCTAACACTCCGGCTTTATCCAGAGCTCCCTTCTGGACCTTAGTCTGTATTCTTGATCGCTGCTTCCTTGTACCAGCTCTCAGATCTGTTGCTGATCCCTTGACTTCTTGCCACATTTTCCCATCTACAACCTTGAACTCTACCTTAAGACCCAGATCTAGTGCTATTACTCTGGTTTTATCCCTTGACTCTCTTTCTTTGATAATAATTTGAACTTGCTCCTTAAATAGTGTCTTTTCTGGTCCCTCCAGCTGATTACTCAGCCTGATCCCATAAGACTATTAGAGCTAAGGTTCCTGCTGAATCCTTGGTCTCTAGAGAGGGAATGGAAAAAGACATGGAAAATACAAGGTGGTTGTAAATGAATTCGACAGAGGCAGGGTATTTGGGAAGGTGAGTGGTTAAAACATGGCAAAATTTTTTTTCAAAATTACAGAGTTCTTTCCACATTGCTTGTCTCATAAAACACTTCCTGTTTGCCAAATTATATTAGCTGAGAGGCCTCATGGCCCACCAAAGGCTAAGTGACAAACTTTGAGTGTGAGGTTATGCCAGGTCACAGAACTATGTAGTCAAAGTCGGCCTCTCCAGAATGGGAAGGGCTTTCTCTTGTCTTCTTGAAAGGAAATCTGAAGGTATCTTTGGTCACAGTAATGTTTCTTACAACAAATTCAGTTATAAAAGAGATTTAGCAATACTCTTAGTGTGACTCAGTCAAACAACAATTATATATTGATCGCCTACTCTAAGCAAATCACCCCAGTGGGCTTAACGTGGTTTAACCTCACTATACATAACTTAATTTTGTTGAGATTATGCAATGTACTGTTTGGTTTTATTATTATTACTCATGAAGGAGTTAAAAAATAGTAAGCAAAATAAAATGACAGACACTCCTAAGGACTCATCCCCCTTCAAACATCCCTAGTACAAAACAGTTCAGTCTATGGAGAAGTACAGGTGGGAACCCACTTAGAGAAATGCATTTTTTTATGTATTTTGAAAAACAAATGTTTTATTTGCATTGGCTGAAGACTCTCAGATTTTTATTGCCAGTTCAGATCAGACACTGATCAGACAACCCAACCGCACACTCTATATTTTTATCAAGATAATACAAAACATACCAACTCACTTTACCCATTTTTATTTCTCCCTGCAAACTGTGAGCTACTCCAGATTAGCCCCAGTTGTGCAATCCAGAGGCAAAGGAGCCATCTTGGACACCACACCTTTGCTTCTACATCCATTAGTTAGACATTACCTTCTAAGCAACTTTCATATCCCTCCTCCTTTTTCCTTTTTAAGCATCAGCTTAATTTAAGCTACCATCACATAACACTGGACTACAATGATGTCCACCGACTGACCTTCCCGCATTAACTCTTGCCACTTTCTAATCTAGCCTCTATACTGAAACCAGTCTTTTTTTCAAAAACACATCTGATTATATCTCTACTCTTTCTTAAAGTTCTTCAGTGGTTTTCAGTTATTTTTTTAATGATGTTTATTTTTGGTTTTTTAAAGATTTTATTTATTTCTTATTTTTAGACAGAGGGGGAGGGTGAGAGGGAGAGAAACATCAGTGTGTGGTTGCCTCTTGCGCGCCCCCTACTGGGGACCTGGCCACAACCCAGGCGTGTGCCCTGACTGGGGAATCAAATCGGCGACCCTTTGGTTCACAGGCCGATGCTCAAACCACTGAGCTACACCAGCCGGGGCTGTTACCTTTAAGATTAAAAAATTTAGATCTTTGGCATTTTCATATGGTCCTACCTAAGTCCCCAGCTTTGTCTTGTGTCCTTTCTCCCAGTTTTGTGGAGGTATGATTGACAAACAGTAGTTGTGTATATTTAGGTTGCACAACATGTGTTTTAAGGTAAACAATGTGATTTAATACACATTGTGAAGGGATTACCTAGTCAAGTTAATAACTCACCCATTACCTCATACAGCTACCTTTGTGTATGTGTTAGTGTGTAGTGAGAACATTTAAGATCTTGTGACTTTTAATACCCAAAGCCTTATTGCACCTTACAACATACAGTTACCTTTCTTTCAGCCTGTAAGGCTCTTTCTCTTCCTGTTCTTACTTCCCTCTTTATACATTTAACTCTTATTTGTACCTCCAATTTCTTCAGAACTTTCTTCTTCAAGAAATCTCTTCCCAACCCCTAAACTTAAGTCTAAATCCTCTGTCATGTACTTCCTCACCTGGAAGTATTTTTTCTTCATATTTATCAAAATTTATAATCATGCATTTTCATAATTATCTCATTCCACACAACTATGTGTTCCACAAGGGTAGAGATCTATCCATATCTTGCTCACTAGCAGAGCACAGTATATCGATGAACTTGTGATGGGCGTCCACGGGGGTAAGCTAATCTAGAGGAACATCCAAATACAGGTGAGTGAGTAAACTGCAGGTAACGTGGAATAGGTGCAGAGCAATTCCTATAATCTTTTTGTTTCTTTTTAGCATTTACCACTTATATAAAATGATTTACTTATTTTTATTAGTTTATTGTTTATCTACAAGAATTAATCTCTATGAGATCAGTGTTTTTGCCTGCTTTGCTCGGCGCTGTGTTCTCAGTGCCTGGAATAGTACTTGCACGTAATAGGCACCTGATAAATAGATGGTTTGAAAACTGAATGAAAATGAATGTCGCAAAATTGAAAAATTCTTAATGAACCAAGTCAAGAAAAATGACTCATACCAAAAATTGAATTTGTGCCCCAGGAAATAAGAAAACTGTATCTATAATGAGAAATCAGTATAAATGTGTGAGGGTGCTTAGTGTCCAAGAAAAATATGTATGACTGGAAAATGGGGATGAGAACCTTGAATGGTAGCTATAAAAAATACCCTAGATGTAGGAAGTATGTGTGAGATGTTAGTTACACTATTACAGTGGAATGCATCTTTGCAAGCCTTGTCCATCATCATCATCATCATCATCATTATTATTAATTTTAATAAGTTTGGGTAAAACTAACTACTAGCAGACAGTAAACGAAACTTGCTGATTAATATTCTGTTATACTCACCCTATTTAATCACTTCAGTGAACAGTGAGCTCCTCATACCTGTGACACCATTTTTATACCTACTAAGCAGCCTGAGTTTAAAACTGGTAAAAATGGTAGACCTATGAACTAGAAGTATTGAGGCCACTATTGCAGGCTTGCGTGAGCTGTGGGGCTCTTCCAAGGCTAGAGAAATGAGCAGTACAAGCTGACCAGGATTATTCATGCCAGTACTTCATTCTTTCCATTGAGAAGTTAAAAACACACAAACAAAACTCTCTGGCTCTGGAACCTGAAGAAGGAAGCGTAGTCTGTATGTCCTAGCACAGGCTGAGCCTGGCTAAATCCTGAGGAGCCTCTACTGCCTCGAGATGCAGAAGCATCTATACTTCTGCTACTGTAACATTTATTTGAGTGACTAATGGAGCCATTGTACATGCTGGGTTTCTTGAGATCTGTGTCAGGTTCATCTTTGTATTGGAAGCAGCTAGCAGCTGGCATCTAGCACAGTGTGTAGCACACAGTTAATATGCAATAAATATTGTTGAATAAACACATCAATAAACGACCAGGAAAAATTCATCCAGCAGCACAGAGAGATTACATGGAAACTTACTGGTATCTGAATGTGAAAATAGTTTCCCATGAGAAATCAGAAAGTTAATCCTACTCTGCAGCTAGTTTTGGAAACTAAATATATACTAACTTTGTGTCCAAGTACTTTCAAGTTAATAAATTAGCACAAAATTCTTCCCCTTTGGGCATTTGCTTAAAAGGTAGAGTTCTGGAAAAATAATGATTTGGTTGCTTAGGGCTTCCACAAACAACAGTACAAATAAAATAAACTCATTATCCAAAACTACAAAATATATAAGGAAACTCATCAAGAGTATGAATCAGGAAACATAAAAATCAAGAACAGAAAATTGAGGAGGAGGAAATGTTACCAAATGTGGACTCATTGAGGGGATGGGCTCAGACACTGTTAGCAAAACAATGCCCCACCTTCCCCGGGCCCAGCTGTTCTAGGTTCTTTGCCTATCGCCCTTGGAAATTAGGACTCTCAGTGCCAGAGTTTGGTGAAAAGGAAAGGAATTACTTATTCAAAGGTTACACAGGTTTTAAATAATGGCTAAATGTCACCGTTAAATCTCAAAACCCCTTTAAAACGCCCACCAATATACACAGTCCTGCCTTTCCCCCGCCCCGTTGCCCAGTCAGGCCAGTCGGGGTGCCGTCCCCCAGGAGGAAAAGAACAGAGGTCCGGAGCTCGGCCAGGCAGGCCTCTCGCGGTTCCCAGTACCATCAACTGTGTCACCACGATCTCCAGTTCTTAATCCAAACCCCCGTGGCACCTCCTCTTGGCCCGCTAGCCAGGGTCCTTTCTCCCCTTTCCTTCCCGCATGGTCTTCGCATGGTTCCCCTGTGGCGTGGAGCGAACCATCTCCCAGCTCTCCTGCACGGGCACTGTCATTCCGGGAGCTTCTTCCCAGTTACCTCCTGGGCTTAAGTTATGCAAACGCTCCTGGTTAGCCTTGTTGATATGCAAAATAATCATATTCAAATACCAGGTATGAAGCTCTCCTGCTGTTACTGACATGCAAAATGACTCTCCTTGCTCCACGGCAGGCCTGAAGTAGCCTGTCGATGCCTTGCAAAGTAGCTCTGAAAGGCCCTGCTCCACGCCTCCCTTCCCCAAGGTGGCCCACCTTGGGGTGGGGGAGGGGGAATATTTTATATTTCTCTTGGACACCCCGCATTCTGGACACTGTTACAAATTCCCCTTTCGTGGGGTGGAGGGTGGGGGGCGACCCGGGCTAGACCCTGTTACATTTTGGAGCTCTCGTGAATGGCCTTCTTTTCCTCCTGAAGGACGGGACCCCTGACTGCCCCGAGTGGGCAAAGCGGGGAAAGGCAGGACTGTGTGTGTTGGTGGGTGTTTTAAAGGGATTTTGAGATTTAATGGTGACATTTAGCCATTATTCAAGAACTGCACAGCTTTTGAGTAAGTAATTCCTTTTGTTTTCACCGAACTCTGGCATTTAGAGCCATAATTTCTCAGGGTGGTGGGCAAAGATCCTAGAACAGAAGAACCCTGGGTCGGGGACTGTTTAACTAACAGGGTCTGAGTCCCCCCAGACAGTTCTGTATTTGGTAACAAAAATATAATAGATTCAACAAAAGAAGTACAAGATCTCTGTGGGAAGTTTGTAAAATGTTTATAAAAAATATAAAGTAACTAAAGAATTTTAAAATATATCATGGCCATAGGTAAAGTGTTTTAATATTATAAAGATGCCATTGCTCCCCAAGCTTATCAATGAATCTTAATTTTTTGAAAAAGAAAAATTTCAAAAAGATTTTAAATAATATTTAAGGTAAGGAAAAAAAATCACAAAAAGCCAAGAATAGCCAATACAATTTTAATAAAAAGGAAAACTTGCTTTACTAAATTGGAAAATTACTAGAGGTCTTGGGAAATTGGAAGATGTTATTGACACAGGGACAACATTAATGTCACAGAATACAGAACTGGAAACAGATTCTCTTTTATGATAGCTTGAGGACATTGCATATCAATGAGGAAAGGATGCACTATTACATATGAGGTGCTAAAATGATTAGTTATCTGTATGGAAAAAAATAAAATTAGTCTGTACTTCACACCATGAGAAAATATGCCAAATGGATTAAAGACCTAAATGTGAAAAATGAAAACTAAAGCTTTTAAGAGATTATCTTTATGACATCTCAAAATTTACAATTGGAATTTTTATTGGGATTGCATTGAGTTTATAGATTAATTTCAAGGAAATTGATATCTTTAAAATATGAAATTATCCTATCCATCAGCATGGAAGATATTTCCATCCATTCAGATTACCTTCCATTACTATTTTTGGAGTCTTAGGGTTTTCTTCATAGAGAGTCTCTGTATTCTTGGCTAAGTTAATTCAAAGACATAATAATTTTTGTTGGTATTGTGGAATGTATTCTATTTTCATTTTATTTTCCAGTTATTATTGATGCAGAGAAATGGTACTGTTTTATCAATTGATCTCGTATAGGCAAATTTGTTAAACTCTCACTGCTTTTTTTTTTAAAGATTTTATTTATTTTTAGAAAGGGGAGGGGAAGGAGAGAGAGAGGGAGAGAAACATCAATTTGTCTCCATCTGGGGACCTGGCCCACAACCCAGGCATGTGCCCTGACTGGGGAATCGAACCAGCGACCCTTTGCTTTGCAGGACAATGCTCAATCCATGGAGCTATAGCAGCTCAGGCAAAACTCTCACTGCTTTTAATAGTTTGTTGACTGGATGATTACTTTTTATATTATTTGGATAATATTGTCTTAAAAAGTGTTCCCTTTCCCTCCTTATAGGTTTTATTTCTTCTTATCTCCATGTAACATTGGGTAGGGTTTCCAGTCTTATTGTTAAGGAAAAATGAAACGACCAGACACTGAGGGGTTAGGAGCGGGATCTTTACTTACGTGCACGGGTCCAGAGGAGACAAACTCCAAATTCTGAGCCCAGAACAATAGCCCCGCACTCCCTTTATGCTGGGCTAAGTGGGGTAAGAGTCTTGGGAGGCGTGGTATAGATTTGGTGCGAAAAGGGTTTACAGAAGTAAAAGAGAAGCATTTACATCATAAGTCAGGGCAATTAGCATTTCATCTCTGGTATCAGTCTTGATTCCCTCTACATTATGACTAATAATGGTAACAATGAGCATCTTTTTCTTATTTCTAGTTTTTAAGGAATTTCATTTTAACTTTCTCCATTAAGCAGAATGCTTGCTGTAAGTTTCTGTCATATAACCTTTACCAATTTAAGAAAGTTTCCATCCAACATTAATTTAATAAGATTTCATATATATTATATAATTTATTTGACCTATACAATATACAAATTTAAAATAAATATATTATGAACATCTATTTTGCATGCATATATTTCATATTGATATATAAAATCAAAAGGTATATGTCATCATAATGCAGATGCCTTTTTGCATCAGTTGAGATAATTATATAATTTTTCTCTTTTGAGCTATTACTGTGGTGAATAGCACTGACATATTTTCTGATGATAAAATTATTTGCATTCTTGTTATAAACCTACAACCACATAATCAGTATGTATAATTTTGAATATTTTTCAGGTTATGTTAACTAGTATCTATTTAAGATTCTAATATCCACAATCATAATTAAAATAGGCCTGTAATTCTGTTTTCTTCAGTAGCTTTTCTTCCTGGTTTTAAAATCAAGAGCTCACTAGTTTCATAATATGAGCTGAATGTGTTTTAATTTTTTTTAATTTTGTGAAACAACTTGTATAAAATAGAAACTATTTCTCAGAAGGTTCGCGGGCCTGCTCCAGGGCCAGCCAGGCTATGGGATTTTGGAGGGAAGCTCTTTGGTTGCCATTTTTGTTTCTCTCCCATTTACTGATCTGTTCAAATTCCCTATTTCTTCTGTGCCAGTTTTGGGTTTAACACTTTGGTGTTTATGGTGCTATCTCTTTCATTTGTCTTTTAAATAATAAGTTACTATAAATACCTTCTATATTACATTTTTTCTATTTCATTGATTTCTTACTGTATCCTTATTCTTCCATTCTTTCTTTTCTTGAGTTCTTTTTTGAACTTCTTGAGTAGTAAGCTTACCTTATTTGTTTTCAACCTCTTCCATTTTCTGATTAATGTATGCAAAGCTATGCACTCTCAGCACTAATTTGATTGTCTCTCACAAATTTTGATATTCAGTGTTCTCATTATTCAGATCTAAACATTCTTTTATTTCCTCCAATCTTTTATTTCACTTCTTCCTAGGGACTCATTGGTTATATAGTTTTAAATTCCAAATGTTTGGCTTTGTAGCTACCTTTTTGGCATTAAATTCTAATTTTATTGCATTATGATAAAAAAATGTAACCTTTATTATATTGATATTTTGGAATTATTAAAGCTTCCTGTGTGGTGTAATATAGAATATCTTGAAAATATAGTGGCAAAATGAGTATTCTTTGTTTGGTAAGCAGTTTCTGAATCTCCAGGAAAAGTCTGTTAAAATAACCAGTTTTAAAATTTACTTATTGTTTTATTACTTCACAGGTCGCAAGGTGGGGGTACATGAGTGTTGAAATGTTAAGTGTACGTGATGGTTATGATGGTCATATTTTCCTAATCTATTGTTGTTGTTGGCTGTTGTTGTTTTTTTAGTATAGAACATACTCTATTGTCTTTTTGACATTTTCCCTTGCCTTCTATTTTGCCAGACATGAAAATTGATATTCCAGCTTTCCTTTGGTTTGAACTTGCTTGAAGTATATTT
>PVJD01011470.1:0-46072 GCA_004026545.1 Mormoops blainvillei
TGTTCACTGTCAGTTTGTTCTTCACTTCAATGTCTCCAGTTACATTTAACTTGCTTGTTTGTTCTGTTGATTAGTCTCCACTTATAGCTGAGATCATGTGGTATTTGTCTTTTAACACGTGGCTCATTTCACTTAGGATAATTCTCTCCAGAGCCATCGATGCTGTTGCGAATGGTAGGAGCTCCTTCTTTCTTTCTGTTGCATAGTATTCCATTGTGTAAATGTACCACAGTTTTTTGTTCCACTCATTTACTGATGGGCACCTAGGTTGCTTCCAACATTTAGCTATTGTAAATTGTGCTGCTATCGACATTGGGGTACATAGGTTCTTTTGAATTGGTGTTTCCAGATTTTTAGAGTATAATCCCAGCAGTAGAATTGCTGGATCAAAAGGCAGTTCCATTTTTAGTTTTCTGAGGTAATTCCATACTGTTTTCCATAGTGGCTGCACCAGTCTGCATTCCCACCAACAGTGCGGTATTGAATTGGACCTATTTGCTATGTGGACATTAATAGAACAACTGGCAAAATTTGAATCAGGGGTCTGGAAGAAGGGTATCAACTTGTCATACCTTTCATGCAACTTATCTGAGAGTTTGAAATTATTTGAAAATAAAAAGTTTTTTGAAAAAACCCTCCACAGTCATTAGTACTTTTTTAAACTTCCTATGTGCAGCTCTAAAGTTATATAAACCAGGAAAGGAACATTCATTGAAAAACAGTAATAATAGCATCACTAAAGTAGCAAAGGAGATTAATCATATAATGTCAACCAACCAATCTTTTCATAACCCTTTTGAGTATGCATCTACTCTCCTGGTATCCTGTAGGTACCAGCTTTACTTTGCACATTTTTCTTTCATATATCCATATACCGATTTTAAACACTAAAAGACATTTTTAGAATACCTTTTGCAATTTTATTTTTTTTCTTTCCTTTTCTTCCTCCCTTCCTTCCTTTATTTATTTATTTTTGGAAGCAGCATCCACCCTACCGAAAGAACCTATTCTAAACCCTCTTGATGACAAAGTAGCATCTGATCAAATAGAGGAGAAAAGAATCACTACACATTTACCCTCCCTCACCCCTGGTCAGACACTCAGCAGTCTCTCTAGCCCCTTCTTTAACACTCTTTTCCTCTTTTCTTCGCTGGACTCATGCTTTTCTTGAAGTTAGTTAAACGGAAGTGCACCTCCAGCAATTGTTCTAGCCCTATAAAGTACTCAAACCTCTCACCTAAAAAGAAATCAAGACTGTAAGCATACCTGTTTTTTGTTTTGTGTTGCTTTGTTTTTACCTTCTAAGCTATCTTCCCCTGCATTAAGTCAGGGCTGTGAAACATCCTGATGCCCTAAACAGCACCTGTCAGAAATTTGGAAAATTGCTGAAAGATAAGAATCCTTAGAAGATCTAAATTCAAATTACCTTGACCACAGTTAAAATACAATTAAAATAGCCACCATTCCTTAGTGATGACAAGTGAGGAGGAAAGAAGGAAACAACAAGAAGACTAAGAGCTCAAACAGAGTGTCCAGGAGCGTCAGAGTAACGATGGCCTTACGTTATATTTGGAAAGATCTTTTGGTTCTCTTGCCAGAATCTGCCTCACAGAATCTTGGGGAATATACTATTAGATAGCCCGGTGCTTTCCTCCTTCTAGTCACGATGATGATGATGATGATGATGATGATGATGATGATGATGATGATAAAAACAAAGCAACTAGGCATCACTGTTTGTGGCATCATGAAAACTATTGCCAGTATCCTCATTCCCTTTGAGATCTCTAACGGCAAGAGGGATTGCAACCTGAACTGCTTACCGAACTTATCGGTCATTTCACGTGATGCTGGAGTAAGGTGCCAATGTTCGGTTTCACACCGCAGTCCTCTCACAATAAGCCACATCTGGTGCTGATGACAATCCGGAGCCTGTTTTCTCCTGGCCCAGGATCTGCCCCAGGATCTGTAGCCTCTCAACGGACTACAGATCTCCTTCAATGTTCTGGTCCCACAGTGGGGGGCGGGGCTGGGGGGCGCTGTGATGTATTCCCCAACTTGCACTGATAGTATCTTTTTGGCATGACCGCTAATGTAAGCATTAGATCTCAAGGCTTCTTTTCTGAAACTTGTCCCAAGACTATCATCCCTGCTATTTACTGATTGAGCAAATATTTACTGAGAAACAACTGTACGCAAGGTGCTGTTCTTGGCATAGTGAACAAAACAGATGAAAATTCCTGACCTTGTGGAACTTACATTCTAGTGCAGAGATAGGCAATAAAATATTTCTTTAAGTAAAATAAGTGGGGATAAAAGAAGGGATATAGAGTGATGGGCCCAGAAAGAGGGCTTACAATATTAAATAGGACAGGGAAGCCCTCTCATTCCAACGAAGATCTGTAGGAAGCTGGGTGTGCGGGTTAGCGGGAGGAGAGGGAACAGCCAGAGCAAAGGCCCTAGGACAGGAACTCAGCCAGTGTGTTGGAAACAGCAAGACCGATGGGGTTGGAGTGGAGTGCGTCAGGCGGAGAGAAAAAGGACGTTGGATCATAAAGACAATGGGGAGCCAAGATTATATAAGGTGTTCTGGGCCATCATAAAGACTCTACCTTATTCCGAGGATGATGAAACATCATTTGAGAGTTTTAAACTGACAAATTACAATATGTCGTGAGTCCTAAAAAATACTTCTGGTGAATTTGATGAGAATTCACTGAAAGATTAAAAAAGAGGACAGTTCTGAGGCTATCGAAATAGTCTGTGTGAGAGGTGATTGTGACTTGAACTAGGATGGCGGCAGCAGAGCTCATGAGAAGTGGTTTGGTTTTGCTGAAGGGTTGCACATGTACAGTGTGAGAGACCTCATGGTTGACATCAGGATTTTGATTTGAGCAACTGGAAGAATGGAGCTGACACTTGAGATGCCAAAGGCTTAGGGAGAGGCAGGTGGAAGGGGGTGATTAAGATGTTTGTGTCTGTACTGCTGAGAGTTGAGAAGGTGTGGTCAGAGAATGGATCATTTTATTTGGCAATGTGGAGGCCACTGGTGACTTTCACATGAACGGGCTCAGTAGACTGTCGGAGGCAGAACCTAACTGGGGAAGGTTCCAGAGTGAATGGGTGGTAGATGGCAAGTGGAGAGACCAGGCAAATATTTTCAAGGGTGATAGAGAAATGGGGCATCATTCAGATGAGGATGTAGGATTAAGAGATGAGGGGGTGGAGTTAATTATGAGATGGGGGTGGAGTTAATTATAATGTGCTTATATACTAATGGGAATGAGCCAGTCAAGAAGTAAATCTGGGCACAGGAGTGGAATTGTTCTAGAATGGGTATGAGGTTCTAGAAGTATAGAGGTGAGCCTTGGTGTGAAGAAACACAATTCATGTATAAGTCGTGGTTAAGTGGGTACATGTGATACATGTTCGTGAATATTGTCTCCCAACTGTGCCTATTTTCTCAGTGAAAAAAGGAATCAAGATCATCAGCTAAGTTGGGAAAAAGGTGTTGAAGACTTTAGGACAAAGGCAAAATATATCCTATATTAGGCTAAGAAGATCAGTAAATAGAAAATGACAATGTTGGTCTTTAGGATTATTGGCTGTACATGTCCACATGATATTAGTGGGCACAAATTTAAAGGCTTTCTAGAGCCACTCTTTGCCATGTGGGTGCAGGCCTAGGGTAGTTGGACTTGGATTTAATAAAATTAAGAGTCAGCTGAGTGCAACAGAAGGAAAGCTGGGCAAGGGAGATAAAGGTTACTGGAAAGGGAGCAATTGTAAATATAAACCATGGAATCAAAACTGAGTAAGGAGCAAAATGAGGATATGAGGGTTAAAGACAGTGAAAATGGGGTACAATGGTTAGATTGTAGGTCCCTGTAAAGTTAAAGAAATGTCACTGCGTAATATCAGCTTTTGAAATGAAGATACTAAATGTAACACATAGCAAATCCCAGAAAATAGTGGCTCTTGTATCTCAATAAGTCATAGATTTCTCTTTGCTTCAAAACTCAAACCTACATTTACCCTTTTCCATACTGTCATTTGTTATGACTAATGCCACTGACAACCACTCAACTTTGAGGCACACTAGGGAATTTCTGTTCTATTATGAATCCATTCTTTAAACTTTATTTCTTTCCAATACTCCTGTTAATTTTTTCTAGTCATGGCTATACCTGCTTTCCACTAGGACTACATTTTCATAGCAAATGTTATCATTATAAGCCCTCAAGTTATAGGATGAGGAGGAGAAATTGGCAGGCTAAATATAATGACTGCACTAACTGATACAAAAAATATATATATAATGACTGCACTAACTGACATCCAATATTCATTTATAATTTTTAAAACTCAGCAAGCTAAGAATAGACAAAAGCAACCTCAGCTTAATAAAGAGCATTAAAAAGAACCCATAACTATGATTCTTAATGACCAAAGACAGAATGCTTTCCTCTAAGATGGGAAATAAGGCAAAGATTTGCTTTTCACCACTCCTCTTCAACATAGTACTAGAAGCTCTAGCCACTGCAATAAGACAAGAAAGAGAAATAAAATGCAGACAGGTTGGAAAGGAATAAACAAAACTATCCCTATTTGCAGGTGACATGATTATCTATTTAGAAAGCCCCTAGGGTTCTGCAAAAATAAATCTCTTAGCAACTAAAAAGTGGTTTCAGCACAGTCACAGGATAAAATAGTAACACACAAAAATCAATATTCTATGTGGTAACAATGAACATGTGAAAACCAAAATTAATGCACTATATAATCATTGCAGGGATAATGAAACACTTGGGTATAAACTTTAAAATATATGCATAATACCTGTATGCTGAAAATTTCAAATGTTGATAAAACAAGTCAAAATGATCTAGATAAACAGGGAAATATAATTATCATGCATTGGAAGACTCAACCTAGTAAAGATGTCAATTCTTCCCAAATCGTAGGCTTAATGCAATTTTATTAAGGAAATGTGAATTAAACCACAATTAGCTATTATTACGTAACTATCAGAATGGCTAAAATAAAAAAAAAGTGACAACAACAAATGTTGGCAAGGATGTAAAGAAACTGGATCACACATACTTTGTTGGTGGGAATCTAAAATTGCACCACACTGGAAACCAGTTTGACAGTTTTTTAAAGACATTAAACATGCAATTACCATACAACATAGAAATATCACTCCAGTATTTATCCAGAAAAATGGGAATTTATTTTTACACAAAAAGATGTACATGAGTGTTCATAACTGTGTTATTTATAGTAGCCAAAAATCGGAAGCAATCCAGATGTCCTACAATGGGTGAATGGATAAACTGTGGTACATCCACACAATGAAATATAACTCAGCAATAAAAGGAATGAATTATTGGTGCACGCAACAACTTGGATGAATCTCCAGGAATTATGTTGAGTGAAAAAAAATCCCAGGATGTTATATATGATTCCATCTCTGTAACTTTCATTAAATGATAAAATTACATAAATGAAGAACTTAGTAGAGGTTTCCAAGAGTTATGCACAGTGATAAGGGTGAGTGGGAGGGAAGTGGGTACAATTACATAAGGGATCTTTGTGGTGATGGGACTGTTTTGTTTCCTGACTGGTGGTGGTTACATCAATCTACACACATGACAAAACTGCACAGAATTAAATACACATATGCACAGCCTCTCAAATGAGTGTGTGTGAAGCCTGTAAAATTTGAATAAGGTCAATGAATTGTATTCAATATCAGTTTTTCAGTCTGATATGATACTGTTATCCAATATGTTAACACTGGGGGAAACTGTGTGATGGATAGACAGACTCCTTCTTTATTGTTTCTGTGTAACTGCATGTGACTCTCAATTATCTCAATGTTAAAAGTTAAATAAATAAATTATAATAACAGAGGAGGGGGAGAAAGGTTTCCTGTGGAGAAGAGATAATTTGAGCAATCTTATTTATGCTTTAGAAAGGGAACATACATAATAGCAATCAAGCAATTCTAAATCTAACATTGTATTAAAAGTGACACATCATGTTGGGCAAGTGAGAGAAAACAGCAGCATGCCTTTTCAGCTTCAACATTAATCTTTCAGACTTTCTCTGGCCTTTTCTCTGGCCAAATGAAAGAAATCTTCAAATCCACTCTGAAGCCTTTCTTAGGCTGAGAAGCCTCTGATACCTTTTCAAAGCAGCTTAGTGTCAAACATCTTTGAGCACCCCCGAAAAGTCTATTTGCAACTTATTAAAAAATGTTTTTTTTTTAATTTCCCTCTGACCATACACAATGAATTCTCATTTTATCCAGTTCCTCACTTCTCGCTGACCTTTAGCATAACAGAGAAAGGTCTTTCAACACCTTACAATCTGTCAAAAAAAAAACAAAACATTTTGATGATACAAAGCATCCTCAAAGCTGAACTATCTGACTGTTTGACTGGTGTAGTCTTCCTACCATCTTCAGCTGCCTTTCACAGAATTTAACCAGGCCTGGAGTTTCTACATTATACACTTTCAGCCTCTAATGATCTCTCTTATCTCTAAACTTCTATAACACATTACCTATATTAATGTGTTTATTTTAAACGGAGGCATATTTATATGTAATAACAAGCACTGATTTTAAGTATAAGGTTGATGCATGTTGAAATGAATTCACCCCTGTGTAACCATCATAATGAAATTATGGAAGTCCCCTCACCCCAAGAAGTTCCCTTGGCCATTTGACCAACTGTCACCTCCATTATTTTGCCTCCCACCACTACAGATTAGTTTTGTCTGTCCTAGGATTTTACTTAACTAGAAGCATAAAGTGTTTCTGTCTTCTTTACCTCAGCATAATATTTTTCTACACACATATCTTTATTTGAACTTTTAAAAGAATCCCATACTCATCCTGACAGCTTCACCAGGCATGGTCACCCATACTCAGTGTACTGGGCGGGTGACTGCACAGCTCCTGGACTCATCGAGCCAGCGCAGAGGGGCCACCCTGCCCACGATCAACAACAAGGTCACCTTCCACAAGGGTGTCTTACTCAAAACAGGCTGCAGGGCAACTCAGCATAAAATTTTTTATATTTATCTATGTAGTGTGTGTATTGGTAATTGTTTACTTTTATTCTGTTACATATGGGGGAGGGAGGCAAAAGTAGGGTTACTGGGTTATGGTTGTTCATATGGAAAATAATACAATAATTAATAAATAATAAAAGAATGAACTGTGTTTCACATACTCATGACTGTAAACTGACTTTTGCCCCACCCTGTATATATAATTTGCCCACTCACTTGTAATGGACATTTTAATTATTTTTAGTTTTGGACTATTGCAAATGAACCTGCTATGAATATACATGTACCAGTCTTTGGATGTGACCATATGCATTTATTAATCTTGGGTAACTACCTAGGAATGGAATGGTTCCTAGAATCAAATGATAGGTGTATCTTTAACATTATAAGGCATTGCCGGACTACTTTACGTTACCACCGGTGACATGGAGAGTACCAGTTTTCCACCTTCTTGATAACATTAGTCTCTTTAATTCTTAGCTATTCTAGTGTGTAGTGGAATGTCATGTGGTTGTAAGTGCATTTCCCTGATAACAAAATCTTTTTATGTCCTTTTTAACCTTCATATATGATCTTGCTCAAGCCCCCCAAAAACAAAGAATTGCCATCAGTGTAATAAATCAGAACATTAATATCTATTAATGAGAGTTCTAAATACATAAATTGCTTAATTTCTTAGCAAATTATCCATATTTCACATGTACCAAGGTAAAAGCATTAACTATAAGAATTCCTACCTTAATCACGCTCTTACCAAGAACTTCACCCTGGTTTTCTCTTTTGCTCTTGAAATGCCCACAGCTCAATAGGTCTTACTAGGAGAAGTGACCACAGGAGAGCCCAATAATAATTTCACCCCCCTCTTAGACTTAAGAGTTAGTAAAACTACTACACAACTAGCAAATTCTAATTCTGCTTTTGCTTCCCTGTCTTTTCTTCATATTCTAATGTATTTTCAGTGATTTACCCTCTGAAATGGATTGGCCTCAAGAGATGTAAGAGGGAGTTTTGTAATGACTTAGGAAGAGCACCTTATAATGTTGATACATATTCTATGCAATACTGTGAAAACATCAATAAGCATTTTTCTCTTTAATTTAAAATTTAATTCATATATATATGTACATGTATATACAGGCATATACATGTATATACATGTACATATATCTATATATATACACACACAAATATGGATGGATGGATGGACAGACAGACACATAGACACCAATGGTCTATACATAATGAAAGTGCGGTTCCCCAACACCACTCTGGTGTCTGTAATTCTGAGAGAGGTTCTTCAAATTGCTCTGGCCCATTCTTCGTACAAAATATAACCTAATACTGTGTTATGTAATTTAAATGTCTTTTGAATGTCTTTGTGCTTGTAGGTGTTTTCATACAATCCCCAGATAGATTTTGAGTATCTTCAATGTGAAAGATACCATGCTATGTTCTGCTGCAGTGATCTTGAACTCAGCCGCATGTTAAAATAACCTAGGAAGGTCTGATAAAATACCAATGGCCAGGCTTACCCCAAACTAATCAGATCGAAACCTCTGGGTCTGAAACTCATGGTACCCAAATGGTTTTCATGTTCAGTCAGTTGGAGAGCCATTGTTCTAGATTAGGGTTCTCAAAGTATGGTACATGGACTTCTGGAGGTCCCTGAGACCCTTTCAGGGGTTCTACTAGGTCAAAAGTCAAAACTTTCCCCAAATTCCTTTATAATTACTGGATGTAAGTTTGTCATGCTATATATGCATTTTTGTAAAACTGCACTGAATCGAATTAGTCATGATTTTGATTTTCATTCAGCCTAATACAGTGCTTCTGAACTAGGATATTCTTCGTAAGAGTAAAAGAACTGACAATATAGCAACAAACGTTCCTATACTTTCAATTTTACTCAACGGCGTGGAATAAAAAAACAAATCATTATTTTCAAGTTCACTCCTCTCTGCTTGTAGAAGTAATTTTGTGAAAGAGTTTAAAAAGCACCACCTTAATATAAAGAAGAAAATAACTTTTCTAACACGTAATAACAAAGTGTTAGAAACTAACCAAAAGCAGGAGGAACAGAAATGGAAGGTAAGGTGATCTCTAGTGTCCTCGGTTTATGTTCTTCCTTGCCAGAAGCAATATCCCACTATTTGTCAAGCAAGTCAGCTACTTAAGGTGAAAACAAGCGTGTTTCAGTAAGACCTCTCTATATACTATATAAAAAAGATGAAGACAAAAACAGAAAGAGGAAATGATCCAAAAAAATAAACTATGTTTTTTGCAATTAGAGGGGAATCAAAGCCATATCCAAATAATACTGAGGGCCTAGGGGAGAAAGAACAGTAACTTAGCATTCCTAGAACTCAAATTAAGTGCATGCCACTCCCTGCAGAGTAATAATGTGCCAGAAGTCAGAGAAACACAAATGAAAATAGCCGCAAGAAATCATTCTTAGCTTTTTGATTGGCAAAACATTATACAAGTTGATTATATGCATTTTTACAAAGGCATAAGGAAATACATATTTCTTCAATTGTTATTTGAATGCAAAATGGGACAATTTTTGGAGGATAATATTCATTAAAAGTTAACATGTGCAGTCTTGACCAAGTAATTTCACTTACAGCAATCTGTCCTTGAGAAATAATCAAACATGAACACAAAGATATATTCACAGAAATGTTCTTTGCAACAGTTTGAGACTGAGACTAAATCTTGAAAACTCTTAACTACGGACATAGTTAAATATGGCATAGTATTTTGTACTTTCTTGTAGTTAAGAATAGTGATGTGGATCAACAGAATATATACTATACCCCAGTTGCATTAAAACACCTCAATAAATATATGCACATGAGTACCTATGAATTTAAATACATTTTAAAATAATTTCCTACAGTGGGGCATATAACACAGGAAAAAGATATTGCATAGAAATATAGATATATGGACACTTAGATGTATTCATAGATATATAAATACAGCTATAATGGTAAAAGTGGACGTTTTGAAGAGAAAGTGATATTCTCTTGCTACTTGTAGGGGTCAGAGAAGGGAAAATTTCTAAAGCACAGAAGAGCTTTGGCAAATATCCAGAGAGACAATGGACTCTTGGATAGAAAACTTAAAGATTTGTAGCCTTGTAGGACTGTGGGAGAGTGGTGTGCTTTTATTGTTTTTTGGGATTTTTCTCTCTGAAGGTTGGGATTTGGGAAGATAAAATATTGTGTGGGAAGTGACTGGCTGGAGAAATGTAGGTGTAGGTGTCAATATATATACAGATATAGATACAAATATAGATATATAGGTATCTATATATAGGTATAGATATATAGGTATATTGGTACATAGGTATAGGTAGATATAAAATCAATGAATGAAACTTGGATTTCTAAACTATGGGCATGGAGAGTTAGGAATGTTTGTGTCATGTGATTGGTGAGATACTGACCCACCTACTATCTGACTTCTTTAAGAGGGATTTATATCAAATAGACTGAGTTGGGGGAAAATGTCCAGATAAAATTTTAAAACGTACTCTAAAGCATTAGTTGTTCCTACACTTTATAAAAGATTTTTTTTAATTATTAATATCTTTTTCACATTTTGGGCTAAACATCTGAAAATTTTAATATGTATAAATGGTTGCAAAGGGTATAATTTCTTGTGTATTTTAAAGAATGCCTTTTTAAAATGGAATTGTTCCATCATGTTTAATGTTAGTCAAATGACTCTAAATAAAAATATAATTTGAAGAATACATGAACAAGCTCTCCTTTGTCAGTCAGAAATCTTATATCATTCCTTTTTCTCTCTGAACTTATATTTTCATTCCCTAGTACCCAAAGAATTTGATCTTAATGCAATATATTGTTATGCTTGAAAGTTTTTTATTGATCAACTGCCATATTCTCTTCAATAAAATATGTATATAAATTAAATTTTTAATTTTCAAAAATTTTATAGGACCATTAAGTATGACAGCTTTTCTTCTGGATTGAATTATCATTAAAACTGCTTTTAGTACATAATCAGTGAAACCATAAATATTTAAATATTATTAGAATTAATAAACATAAAAGTAAAATTTTATTGAGAATTCGTCTCATTGAAATTAAAGTGCTGTTTATTTCTCAATTAGTTTATGTATCCATGGATGATTATTTTATTTATAATGAAGGGGTCAGTGAAAATTAACAGCCAAAAAAAGAGATATATTTGACCACTGTTAGGAGCTGGAATTACAAATTGTCTTGTTAAATGCCTCATTTACAATAGAATCCATAATGCATTTCTATTAAATGACCCAACTCTAGAAAAGGAGACCACAACAAATTAATTAATTAATTAATTACCCAACTCTAACGCCATATGCTTGGAAAAGCTCACTTACCCCCAGGGTTATGTGCGTCCCGGTTTGAAAATCATGCTATGAGTATATCAGGATAACATAAAATGATGGTGAAGGTCCAGTAAGTCTCCTGAAAAAGTTACTAAGAAAAGGGTCGGCAACATCACAGTCTCAGGTATCTATATACCTATACCCATAATGTGCAAACAGTGGATACTAAATAAATGTAATAACATAGGGTAACAGAGCCTCCTGCTGAACACCACAGATTAGAAAATGATGTGAGACAATGGGAAACTATAAAGTATTCCAAATGGAAAGATGTTTGAAGGAAGGCAGGGTAGGATTATATGCCATACATTCTCTATCCATCTGATTATGGTAGCATGCTGGGAAGCAATTAGAAAAATATCCTAGAAATCATGAATTGAAATGATACTATTATTAAAATAAGTAGAGGTGATAAGTATTTGGATTATGGATAATGTCTGCATATGGAAACACTAGATACGGGAGCTGGAAGAAAGAAGGAACCAAAGCTAAATCCAAAGTTTTGACCTGTGCAACTCAAAGGACTGAGTTGTCATTTACTAAGATGAGAAAATTTACAGAAAAGGCACGTTTGAAGAGAAATTTAAGAATTCAATTTTGAACATACTAAATTTGAGATGCTTATTAAATTTCCAGGTGAAACTGTTGATTCAGTAGTTAGAAATATAAGTCTGGGATTCAGTGCTATTCAATAGAAATATAATGTGCATGAAATATGTAATTTTAAATTTTCCAGTAGCCACATTTTAAATAGTTAAAATAAACAAACGACATTCATTTTAGTAGCATATTTATTAAACAACATCTCTAAAATGTTATCATTTTGACATGTAGTAAGTATAAAAATTATTAACGTGGTATTTTACTTTATTATTTTTAACTACATTTTGAAAATCTGGTGTGTATTTTGTACTTCGTAGCACATCTCCTTTCAGGAGAGCCACATTTATGTGTTCACTTGCCATATGTAACTGGTGGCTAGGCTATCTTGTTGGACAGCATGTGTTTTTAAAAAATACAGAGGGAACTCTCTGAAGAATTCACTTCAAAAGCAGAATAAACAAACAAAAAACCTAGCACAAAATATAGAAAGAAAAACACTGTACTTTAAGATACTTTTGGCAGCAAGTAAAAGCCTCAAACTTCAAACCTCAAACAAGCTTAAAGAAAGGCAGGTATCAGCCATCAGAGGAAGTCCTGGAGTGGGGCAGATTCAATCATGTCATCAAAGTCCCAGGTTCTTTTCATGTGTTTACACTGTCATCCCAAGGCTGGTGGCAAAATGGCAGCAGTAATCTCAGATATGACATCTTGATATAACAGTATTCAGAAGTAAAATAAAGCATCTCTTCTTGTGTGTCTCTCTAAATTAGCGAGAAAACTTTACTAAGACACCATCCCCCAATAGGGTTCATTTTATATCTCATGGGTCAGAATTGAGTTAAATGCTATTCCTTAGTAAATAACTGTCAATAAGTGCATATGAGTGGTTCTAGTTCTGGGTAGATGAAGTAGGCACTCTTCAACCTGTCCTTCCCACTGAATGCAGTAATAAAACCAGGATGATAGGGATGAAACGGATATTTGAGGACTCTTAAAATTGAACAGCAGGAGACAGATTTAGGGAGAAGATAGGAATTTAAATCATCCCTTGAACCAACAGTGAATTTAATCATTTTTTCCTCCAGCATCCCACAGCCTGGTTTCAAGGCAGGCCAGGAACCAGATGTAGACATTGGAATGCATAGAAAGATCTCAAGAAGAAACCCTCTACTTCATATTAAGGAGTATGAAAGTCTACTGGCAGCAAGAGCCATGGTAGCAGGAGCCTGGAGGCACCTAAAACTTGAAGGAAGAGGAACTTTACTCTTGCACCAGAGGTACTGTGGTCCCAAGAAGGTGGCGAAAACCAATCTCTCTCTCTCTCTCTCTCTCTCTCTGATAAAAATAGATAACTAAAGGGAGAACTTTCTGCAAAGTTGGTACAAGCTTTAGTGTGGTCCTGAAACTGGGCGCAGGTGCAGGAGCTACGTGGCAGAGCAGGGTAAATAAAGCCCAGCTTTCCAGCCAGAGGACCAAAAAAAGGGAGCCGTGGGGACCTGCACAGCACTGAGAAGACAGTGGAGAGAGAGGAGCTTGAGAAAGCACTATCATAAAGTTAGATAATGATAAAAAGTGTCAACTCATCAGGAGATAACAGACCGAAAACTGTGTGCATCTAACAAGAGATTCCAAAGGCATGAAGACATTGAATTCATAGTTAACCACCTTGTGAGAAACATCCTCCAAGCCCACATTCAGTGAATTATACCAAACATTTAAGGGAGAAGTGACACCACTAAGTCTACAAAAATTCTTCCAGAAAATAAGAGAAGAGGGAACATTTTTCTGAGGACAGCATTACCCTGATACCAAAACTAGGAAAGATAATGCAAGAAAACTATAGACATGAAACCTTCATGAATATACATACAAAGATCCTCAACAAAATATCAGCAAATCAATTGCAGCAATCTGTGAAAACAAGTAATAAAATGCAGCCAAGTGGAATTTATCCCAGGAATGCAACACTCAAAAATCAACCCATGTAATCCACTATATAAACAGTGTAAAAAGAAAAGTCGTAAAAAGAAAAGTCATATGAATATATAAATATATTAATGTATGCAGATAAAGCATTTGAAAACTATTCCTCATCCATTTATTGTAAAGACATAGCAAAACAGAAATAGACAGGAATTCCTTCAACCTGATAGAGTACCTGCAAAACCCCTTTCACTAACTTTATACTTAAATAGTGAAAAAACCTGAATGCTTTCTCCCTAAATTAGGGAATCAGGCAAGGATATCCATTTTTATCACTGCTAGTCAGAGAAATAAGGCCAAAAAATATTAAAGGAAATATAAATGGGAAAAGGAGGCATAATATTGGCCCTATTCATAGATAACACAATTACTTACGTAGAACATTTCGAAGGAATCTACCAAAAGCTCTTAGAACTAATGAGTATTAAGCAAGATCATAGAATAATTACCACCAACGGACAGAAGAAACCACTTCAACAGAATGTGGCTGGTAGGTAGTGTGGATGAGATGCAAGAGGGCTGGCTAGGCTCCCATGGGCAGCAGCTGAAGTGCCAAAGGGATATTTCAGTGGCCAGGGGTTTCCCCCTGAGAAGTGTGGAGTCTAAACCCCAAGCTGGGCTCCCCAGCCCATAGCACCAAAGCCAGAAAGGAACTCAGATAACATCCAGCTGTGAAAAGCACCAGGGTTTCTGTTTACCAGAGAGAGACAGCTGGACACACGGAGAGGTTTTTAAAGGGCCAAAGCACAAAATTTCGGTTGCACCTACTTACCCTGGGCACCAGCAAGAGAGGGCAGAGTGGATCAGAGATGCTTGAGGGAAACCTGGGATTAGTGGCTTTGGGAAGAAAACTGAAGGAACAGCCTCCAGGATCCCTGTGCTGAATCATCAGCATACTGTAGAAGCCATTACTCTCAGGCAAAGGGCTCCTCCCTGGATGGCATCAACCTTAGGGGAAGCAATAACCTATACCCACAGAAATTACCCTGCCCGACTGGGTGGTGCTTAAACCAGGATGCTAATTATGACTTGATCAGATTAACAGCTGATTGTCTTGAAGGCTGATTAGTTTAAATGCTAAGGCAAAACATACAAAGTGGCCAAAATGGGAAGACAAAGAAACAGACCCCAAATGAAAGAACAAATGACTTTTCTAGAAGAGCTAGATTAAATGGAGGCCAGCAATTTTTTCACATAGAGAATTTAGAGTGATGATTATAAGGATACTCAACAGTGTGAAAAAAGACACAGAAACCATAAAAAAAAGAACCAGTCAGAAATAAGGAATGCAGTATCTGAAATAAATAATACACTGGAAGGAATAAAAAGTAGATTAGATGAAGCAGAGGATGGAATCAGTGTTTTAGAAGACAAGGCAGGAAAAAACACCCAGGCAGAGCAACAAGAGGAAAAAAGAATTTTAAAAAATGAGGTGAGCTTAAGAAACATTCTGGACAATGTGAAGCATAACAACATCCACATCGTAAGAGTAACAGAAGAAGAGAGGAAGGGATCAAGACCCATTTGAAGAAAGGATGACCAAAAATTCCCCTAATCTGGTGAAAAAGTCACTCATGTCCAGGAAGCTCAGAGGGTTTCAGTAAGTTGGACCCAAAGAGACCTACACCGAGACACATCATAAATAAAATGACAAGGCTTAAAGACAGGGAGAGAATCCAAAAGCTGCAAAAGAAAATGAGGAATTTGCCTGCAAGGCAGTAGTAATTAGACTGGCATCTGATTACTCAACAGAAACATTTCAGGCCAGAAGTGACTGGCATGAAATATTCAAGGTGATGAAAAGCAAGGACCTACAACCAAGACTACTTGACCCAGCAAGGCTGTCATTTAAAATCAAAGAAGAAATGAGGAGCTTCCCAGAAAGTAAAAAGCTAAAGGAGTTCGTTAACACCAAACCAGTACTGCAACAAATGTTAAAGGGCTTGCTTTAAGAAGAGGAAGAAGAAAAAGAGAAGGAAAAAAACCGGAAGAAAACAGACTAACAATAAAATAGCACTACCTATGCATCTATCAATAGTCACCTTAAATGTAAATGGCTTAAATGCTACAACCAAAAGACAGGGTAGCTGAATGAATAATAAAACAAGATCCATACCTATGTTGCCTCCAAGAGACACACCTCAGGTCAGGATAAACACAGACTAGAAGTAAATGGTCAGAAAAAATATTTCATGCAAATTCAAAAGAAAAAAAAGTTTGGGTAGCAGTACTTATAACTGACAAAATATACTTTAAAACCAAGGCTATAGTAAGAGACAAAGAAGGACACTACATATTGATAAAGGGAACAATCCAACAAGAGGATATAACCCTAGTAAACCTTTAGGTGCACCCAGCATAGGAGCACCTGAATATGAAACACAAATCTTGTTGGACAGATCAACAGAAATAGAGTCTTAGTTGGAGATTTTAACACCCCATTGACTTCAATGGATAGATCTTCCAGGCAGAAAATAAACAGGGAGACAGCAGCCTGAAACGACACACTAGATCAAGTGGATTTAATTGATACCTTGAGAGAATTTCACCCCAAAGCAGCAGAATATACAGGGTCCTTCTGTATATATACACAAATAACACCCCTTTTTTATTACAAAATCTTTCATAACAAAACCATAAGCATATAATTCTGTAACATAACAGTATCAAGCACACAATATGATATTTTAGGTGAAATGTTCACATTAAAACTATAAATGATTATACTCATGTTATTAACCTACCAAATGCATTCAAGCAGGCATTGCTTCTGCCAGACCCTGTACATACTTTTCAAGTGTACATGGAATGTTTCCTAGGATAGACCACATGTTAGGACACAAAACAAGTCTCAATAAATTTAAGAAGACTGAAATCCTATCAAGCATCTTCTCTGACAATAATGCTAAGAAACTAGAAATCAATCACAAAAGAATAATGAACAACACACGAAGACATGGAAGCTAAATAACATGTTCTTAAACAATGGATGGGTCAACAATGAGATCAAGGAAGAAATGAAAAAATACCTTGAAACAAATGAAAATGGGAACACAACAATCCAAAATCTGTGGGACACTGGAAAGCAATCCTAAAAGGAAATTCATAGCATTACAGGCCTATCTCAAAAAACAAGAAAGAACTCAAATAAACAATCTGACAGCACACTTAAAGGAATTTGAAAAAGAACGATGAAGCCCAAAGTGAGAAGGAAGGAAATAATAAAGATCAGAGCAGAAATAAATGAAAAAGAGTCTTAAAAAATGACACAAAGGATCAGTGAATCCAAGAGCTGGTTCTTGGAAAAGATGAAGAAGATTGACAAACCTTTAACCAGACTCGCCAAGAAAAAAAGAGAAAGGACCCAAATAAATAAAATCAGAAATGAAAGAGGAGAAATAATAACGGACACCAAAGCGATACAAAGGCCTGTAAGAAAATCTTATGAGCAATTATATGCCCAAAACTGGACAATCTGGATGAAATGGACAAATTCACAGAAACATACTATCTTCCAAAAATAAATGAGGAAGAATCAGAGAATCTGAATAGGCACAATACACCTAATAAAATTGAAGCAGTAATCAAAGAACTCCAAACAAACAAAAGCCCTAACCAGGTGGCTTCACAGATGAATTTTACCAAATATTCTGAGAACTAGCACCTCTCCTTTTCCAACTATTTCATAAAATTCAAGAGGAGGGAAGGTTCCCAAACTCATTTTATGAGACCAGCATTATCCTAATTCCAAAACTAGATAAAATCACTACAAAAAAGGAAAATTATAGGCCAATATCCCTAAGGAACATAGATAGCTAAAATCCTCAACAAAATATTAGCAAACCGAATAAAACAATGTATCGAAAAGGACATACGCCATGATCAAGTGGGATTTATTCCAGGGATGCAGGGTTGGTACAATACTTGCAAATTGCCAATGCACCCAATAAAGGGCTAATATCAAAAGTTTATAAAGTACTTACAAAACTCAACACCAAAAAAACAAACAACCCAATTAAAGAGTGGGCAAAGGACCTGATAGACACTTCTCCAAAGAAGACACACAGATGGCCAATAGACATAAGAAGAGACGCTCAACATCACTAATCATCAGAGAAATGCAAATTAAAACCACAATGAAATGCCATCTCACACTGGTCAGAATGGATATCATCGATAAATCAACAAACAACAAGTGCTGGTGAGAATGTGGAGAAAGGGAACCCTTTTGAGCTGTTGGTGGGAATGCAGATTGGAGCAGCCGCTATAGAAAGCAGTATGGAGATACCTCCAAAACTTAAAAATGGATCTGCCTTTTGACTTAGCAATCCCACTTCTGGAAATAAATCTGAAGGACCCCAAAACACTAATTCAAAAGAACATAAGCACTCCTATGTTCATTGACTGTTATTTACAGTCGCCAAGATATGGAAGCAGCCCAAGTGTCGATTAGCAGATGAGTGGATACAACAACTATGGGACATTTACACAAGGGAATTCTGACTGGCAGTAAAAAAGAAGAAAATTTTACTTTTTGCAACGGTATGGATGGGCCTGCAGAATATTACACTAAGTGAAATAAGCCAGTCAGAGAAAGACAAATACCATGTGATTTCACTCATATGTGGAATCTAATAAAGAAACTGAACTAACAGGAAAACAGAGACAGACTCATAGAGGGAGAACAAATGACAGAGAGTAGGAGGGAGGAGGTTAAGGAGTGGAGGGACTGAGCAAAACAGGAAAGGACCCATGGACATGCACAAAATGTGGTGATTGCTGGAACGAGGTGGGTGTAAGGGAACTAATTGGTAATGGAAAAATACAATAAAAATTAAAATAAGTTTCCTCCTTAAAAAATAGATCACAGGATATAAGGTCAATATAAATAAAGTGTATTTCTATATATTAACAATAAACAATTGGAGCCAAAATTTTAAAAACAATAACATTTAAAATACCTCCAAAATATTAATTAGGTGTAAATTTAACTTTTGTACTGGATCTATAATCTGAAAACTACAAAACACTAATTAAAGAAGCTAAGGAAAGTTCAATGCACAAAGGGTCATTTAATGTTTTTGGATTAGTAGACTTAACATAGTAAAAATATCAGTTCTCCCCTATATCAATCTACAGGTTTATTTTTTCATTAATAAAGAGAATTACAAAGTTTATTCAAAAATTCATAATTGTTATGGGACATTTAAACATATCTTCTCAGGAAATGGAAAACACAGTATTTGTTAGCATACAAGAGATTAGAAAACAGTTAATAAAATACTTTTATGAAACACCTACAGAAGTGTTCATTTGACAAGAAAATACACATACTTTTAATCACACACATTCAAACATAATTGAAAACATATTGAGGGACAACATGCAGCTACAAGTAACAGGGACCACCTACGGTCTTTCTGACAGGTGTCATTCTTTTGGACAGCATCACTGTAGATATGATAAATAGGAAAGACATGCTGAATGACACTGTTAACTGCATAAGATGCTTCTATACAAATTAGACCTTATACAGATAAAACCTGAGGAAGGGGAATCAGACGTAGGCATGAAGTCTGGGTCAGTTTCCTGGTGGACACAAGGGGGCTCACAGAAAAATCCAAACTCTGATGTATCTTTGTTGTAGATTTCGTAAAGCCATCAGGGGAAACCTACACTTCTCAGGAAATGGGTTATCAGGCAGTTGTTGATGGCTTTAAGGACAGTCTTAACTGGATGGTTGAAGAATCCAGATAACAGGCTGGCAAATTTCATCCTTGAAGCTCCTATGCCTGTCTCTCTGAATGTTGGCTGTAAAATCTGACTAAAGTTTTCTTTGTTTTTGCCTTCCAAAGTCTCATGCAAGTGAGGTTACGAAGGAATTCTAACATAGACCATAAGGAAGATGGATTCTGGAAAATCAAGGTCCTAACATTACCCAATGGGAGAGCAAATCGTCAGCTCTTGATTTTGTTGCCCCACCACAGGTCCCTCTTCTTAATTCAAAATCTATTCACTAAACATCAGTCCAAAGGTCCAAATATGAAACTAATGCACATATAACTATAGTTTTTCCTAAACTTGCCATACATAAAATGTATTTCAACTTTATTAGTATGGAAAAATAGAAAAAGTCTCCTATACTTATTGCCCCAACAAGGAGCTTTGTCAGAGGGCAAAGTAAAATAAAATGTAGTAGGGATATAACAGACTGCCACAGGCCACTACGAAAACTCAAATACCAGACTGTCATTTTTCAATGGCCCTGTAAAACAGAACAAACAAGATACTATAAAAAGATATTTAACCTAACTGTATATTAAAAATACACTTCAATTCATCCATGTATCTAACAGACTTTATTCACACTGGAGATAAAAATATTATTAAGTGTTTGAAGGAAAAGCACTACCTATTAATTTTATGTACTATTTTCAAAAAACACTATTACCTCACGTGAGTATTCATTTCTGAATGAGATTAGTAGAAACCCGCAGTCCAATGATGAAGTATAGAAAGGAGTTCAATAAACATAATATATCTGCAACATTAATGAAAACTCTTTCATGTTGCAAACTTTCTGGCACATTGTACATGGATTAAGTTCTATCTAGCTCTCTCATGTTACATACATTTTAATATTCTTGGAGGGAATTTTCACGTGGACCAAGAATGTGGACCAATTCAAACCTTTCCCTCAGAGTTTACATTCAAGAATTTTTATCCAGTGAGTCCTGTATGCTTTTGAAAGGAATTGAGCTAACTGAAGGCTTTCCCGAATTCTGCACATTAATATGGTTTTTCTCCAGTGTGCAGTTTCACATTTTGAAAGGTTGTGTGGTAAATGAAGACTTTTCTGAGTTGGTTACATTTATAGGGCTCTCTCCAGTATAAGTTCATTCACATGTTTGAAGATATCAGAAACAAATAAATGCTTTACTACATTTTATATATATATATGGGTTGTCTCCAGTGTGATTTTTACATGTGTTTGAAAACATCTGATAACATCTGAAGGCTTTACCACATTCCTTGCATTCAAAAGGTGTTTCTACAGTGTGATTTCTTTCATGTTTCTGAAGATCACTGGAATACCTAAATGCTTTATTCCATTTTTTTAGATCTATACAGTTTTTTTCCAGTGATTTATTTCATGTTTTCAAAAATAATGGAGGCAATTAAATACTTTACTACATTTTTTCACAGGCATATAGTTTCTCTCCACTGTGATTACATTCGCATGTTTTGGGAACTTTGATAACATTTGTAGGATTGTTCACATTCCTTACATTCCTAGACTTTCTCTCCAATATGAATTCTTTCGTGTATTCTGTATTCGTAAGGAACTGAGATATCTATACACTTTCCCACATTCCTTCATAGGATTTTTCTGCAGCATGTGTTCTTTTGTGATATCGAAGAGAACTGGGATAACCAAATGTTTTGCTATTTTTCATTCATAGGGTTTCTCTCCAGTGTTATTTTTTTCATGACAGAGAACTAAGACAACTGAATGCTTTACCACATTGTTTACATTTCTAAGGTTTTTCTCCACTGTGAGATCTTTCATGTATTTGAAGTGAAGTTGAAGAACTAAAGGTTTTCCCCATTTCTTGCATTTACACACTTTTTCTCTACCGTGATTTCTTTTGTCAAAATGTTACAGAAACACCCTCCCACCCCCACCCGGGGTCTTTTGTTACTCTAGGTTCTTTATGTCTGCTGCCATATTACAGACTGTGGCTCTCAATGCCAGAGTTTGGTAAAAAGGAAAGGAATTATTTAATTAAATGTTCTACAAGTTTAGAATGATGGCAGAATTCTGCTGTTAAATCTCACTCCCTTTAGAAACAAAGATACACCCACAAACACACAGTCCTGCCCTCCCCCTTTGCCCAGTCAGGCCGGACTCAGAGCATGCCAGTCAGGAGTACCGCCTTCCGGCAGTAAAAAAACAGAAGTCCAAAGCTCACTTCTCCCGGTCCCTTGCAGTGCCCGGTGCTTGGCTGGGCAGGCCTCCAGCAGTTCCCAGCACCATCAGCTGTGTCACTGCTATCTCTGGTTCTTAATTCAAAGCCACCTAGCACCTCCTCATGGCCGACCAGCGAGAGCTCTCTCACCCCCTATTGACCTGCATGGTCCCTCATGGGTCCCACATTGTCTCCGTCCCACATGGTGGCCCACTTTTTTGTTTAAATCCCAGCGTGGAAGTTCCTGCATAACCCAATTTCTGACTCCTTCCGTGACTGGCTACGCCTGCTGTCACTCCCATATTTTCCACCTTTCTTGGCCGCCATAGTTAGCCTGGGCAGGTGTGGCCCCGTGGCGTGGAGCGAACCATCTCCAAGCTCTCACACAGGTGCTGGAACACGGGGGAGTTGCCTTTCACCTACATCGTGGGTCAAAGTCATGCCCATCTCCCTGGCCCAGGAAGACTTTGAAGCTAGCCCGCTGTTATTGATAAGCAAAATAACTCTTTATCCCTGTGTTGCTGCTTTTCCCAGCCCCCAAGCTAGGCTTGTGGGAAGCCCTGGGGCCTCTCAGCCTACACTCCACTCTGAACCTCATTCCACACCCATTATAAAAACACTAGAGATAACTGAAGGTTCTTACACATACATTATAATTATATAGTTTGTCTTCATAATTTTGATACATACTCATATGGCTTGAACCCGGTGTGACATCTGATGTGCATATTATGGGATGAATGATGCACGCAGACTTTTCCACATATGCCGTATTTCTGATGGTTTTACTTCGGGAAGAATTTTCTTCTTCAGACTGAGGTTTGGAATGAGGCTGAAGTTTTCCCCACATTGACTACGCTTTTCCCCATCACAGTCTCTGTAACATTGGATTTCTTCATTTTCTCTTTTGGCTTTGGTACTGTCCTTCAAAGTCATAATCTTCCCATTTCTTTCCTATTGAAACCTGGTTCCTGAAGGTTTCCTGTATCACATCTCTGTAGAGTTTCTGTGGAGAATCCAATAAAGCCCACTCCTCCAGGCTGAAGTTCACAGCCACATCCTCAAAGACCGCAGAGCCTTAAATCTATCCTAGCAAAACCCACGGTAACAGTTGCTGAGCCAATGGAGTAATTTCAATCACATTGGGAACTGGGAATGGGATTTCATTTGATGCAACCACAACCTCAAGTCTTCGGTAATCCACTGTGAGGTGTCATTCATTCTTCCCCGTTAAAGGCTAAACCAAATTTAGCATTTCTAGGCTTCCTGGGTGTCCCTGAGTTCTTCCTGTAACTCCCAAGACCAGTGCAAATTACAGCACAACAGAAACTGCAGGAGACCCAATGAGGACTGAAAAGGGCAGGCAACACTGGATCCTAAACACTTCTGCAGCAGAAAGGATGTACATGCCATTGTGGTACCTCACTCTACATGCCAATAAAAGTCACAGAAGAATGTTTTTGGATATGGATGTGTGGATTCTAAAATTCATATGGAAAAGCAAAGGAAACCCAAAAGAATTTTGAAAAAAATAAAGTACAAGGAATCGCACTATTTGATTTTCATACTATAAAACTATAATAATTAAGGTAATATGATATCAGTAAAAGAAAAGACACATCAATCAATAGAAGAGAATAGAGAGTACAGAAATAGAACCACACAAATATGGCCAATTGATTTTTTTTATAAATGTGGAAAGCCATCACAATGGGTAAGAGACTTCGAAGCACACTGTAGGAACAATTAAACACCCATTTTAGAAAACAAATTTGGCCTAAATCTCACACCTATTAAAAAAATTAACTCAAAATGGATCATAGATATAAATATAAAATGGAACTATGTAACTTTTAGGAAAGAAAAAAGAAATTCTTCATGACTCAAGATTAGGCAAAGAAGCCTCAACTATAATACTTACTATAAGTCCATTAAAAATTGGTAAATTGGACTTGGTTAAAATTATTTTAATTGCTCTATGAAAGACAATGTTAAAATATTGAAAAGATAAGAAACATACTTGGAAAAAATCTTTTAAAATCATATATCTGAAAAAGGACTTGTATCCAGAATATATAAAGGCCTGTCATAACTCAGTAAAATAATACAATTAAGAAATGGGCAAAGGACTTGAACAAACACTTTACCAAAGAGTATATATGTAAATCAAGTAAGCACATAAAATATGTTCAACATCATCAGCCATTGGGGAAATGCAAGATACCCACACATACCTGTAAGGATGGCTAAACACTTTTTAAATGACTGACAATACCATGAGCAGGTGAAGATGTGAAACAGTAAGCACCATCATAAATTGCTGATGGCAATGCCCACTAGGAAATGGTTCAGCAGTTTCTCACAACGTTAAACGTGCATATTATATGACCATCGCTTCCATATCCTGACTTCAGTGATGGCACCATGAATCTACACATGTGTTAAAATTCATAGTACCATACTCCAAATATAAATAAGTCAATCATATATTAATTCAAATAATAAAATTAAATTAAAAAAACAAGTAGAATGTATTAGGCACACTGTTGCATATATAGGGGGAGTGCAGGGTGAGGATGGGGATAATTCAACCCAGGTAGGAATCATTTTAGGGAGAAGGAAGGAGATAGAATGGATGTTCAACACACAACCAGCAGTGACCACGATAAGCATCCAATAAAGGACAAATGGATGTAAAAGAGTGTTTTAGATCAGTTAGAAATTTAACGATAGATAATTCTAGACTGAACTGAAATGTGTGGCAAATAATGAAAAATAAATTTGACTATTGTTTAGTTATTTGGAGCAAAACTAAGGAAGCAATAAGCCCTCTGCAAAGGACAGATGGTATAAGATTAGGTGACAAAGAGAACATTAACTACCTAATTGTTATTAGTCCTGCATTTTATTTGTCAAGGAGATGACCTGATATAAGTTAAAATGGTGAGTTACAAAAACAGAATGCACAATATAATTCCACTTGAGTTAAATATTTGTGTGTATCCATATATACACACATAGACATACGCGTTGTGCAAAGAATTAATACAGGAAGGACATACTCCAAAATGTCGAGTTGTTATTTCTAGGGGTAGGATTCTCATTTTCTTTTTGCTCTGCATGGTTTTTCCTGAATATTCTGCAATGTATACTTACTACTAAAATAACACAGAACAAATAAGTGATTTTAAAATGAAAGAGAGGGTAAAAGCCACTGTAAGAAAACAGAAGCTCCATGGGAGGAGGTTCTGAAGGGACATAGAGGTTTTATGAGTTACAATTAAATACACACCAGGGGACTGCAAGAACTTTTGGAGAACATAAGATAAGCAAAAGTGGTTCCAATCTTGAAGGAAAAAAAAAAAGCTCAGCTTCTGAAAGCAACAGCAGTATTGTACACCTAATTATCGAAAGAACAGATTTGGAGAATTTTAAAAAGGACACCACTAAGGTCTCAGCTTAGGCTCACAAGCAATAAGTCACGACAGACATCATTTCCTTTTCTAGACAGTTACTATGAGAAGTGGTGGCTGCTGTGTCCTCAGACTTGACCTGTTCAACACTTTTTGTTTTCTTCCTGGTGATAGAATCTTGATATTATTTTGGTAAACTGTTCTGGGTATTTAATAGACTTCTAAAACTTACCATGGCAAATAGTTAATAGATCTTTTCTCCTAATACCTTGGCTTCCTAGTACCTTTCCCTTCTCAGGAAATAGCACCTGCAACCTTCTGTTACTCAAGCCAGTCACCCAGGAACCATTCCTGGCTTCGCCCTCTCTCAGCCTCTACCTTCAAATCCATCGACAAATACTGTCCTTTTTACCTTTAAAACACATCAAAGTTCTGACGACTGTCTTACCACTGCTACCATCCACAGCCAGTACCACTCATCATGTTTTCTCACCTGGGTTATTACAATGGCCTGTAAGTGAAATCCTTACTTGTATTTTTGGCCACTTCTACTCTACTATTTTTTTAAATACAAGTCAGGTCATGTCATCCCTGTGACAAAACCCCCAGATGACTCCGTTTCACTCAGAATAAAAACTGAGGTTCTTACCACGGCCTTCAAGGCCCCTAACGAAATGCTCTCTGCTCTTCTTCCTGCTCTCTGCTTTGGTCACTGGGCTGTAGCCACAGTGGCCTCCTTACTGGACCTTGAACCAGGCAAGCAAACTCTTGCCTCAGGGCCTTTGCCTCTGTTCTTTTCTCTCTCTGGAAGTTTCTGCTTCCAGACAGACACCCTCAAAGCTAGGATGGCCATGTGTCCTGGTTTGCCTGAGAGAGTCCCCACTGTTGCCTACTTGCCTAGTACAACAGGCGCAATCACAAAAACATCGCCCCTTGGATGATAAATTATACGATCGCCCTCCCCGTGGTTCACCACTTCATCTCTCAGGCTCAACCTCAATGTCCCACTGAGGACTCTGACACCTGGTGTAAAATTGTAGCCCCAGCGCAGCACATGTATCTTCTTTGTTTCGTGCTTTTTGCTCCATGGCTCTTTTTACCTCTTGATATACTCCATTACTTTCCTATATATTATATTTATTGTCTGTATTCTGCCACTGCATATGTAAACTCCATGAAGACAGACATCTTACGGGCTTTATTTTCAGTATTGTATCCCCAGCACCTAGAACAGTGTCTAATCTGAAGAAGTTCCCAATAAATGTTCACTGATCGATGAATACACAAATGAGTGCCTAGAAACTTGTTTTCTCACTAGATATCAAAATGAAATAAAATAAAAATTTATCTGTGGGAGCCTTCAGGAAAAATAAATATTCTATAAAAACATTTCTTGAAGCCACATAGCCCAACATGTCTTATTATCTAATTGAAATTTATTATCCTAATCTCAAAAGATGTTGGGGTTTTAAGGTAAATATTTTGTTGAAATACATGCCAAAATGTCTTTATTCCTTTGGTTGAAAGTAATAAAAATTTAAGCTGAACTTCCAGAAGTAAAGGGGAAAAAAGGGAGGGGGTGCTGACTGAAAAATTACTGTGAAGTTTCACGTAAATGAAGGACCAAACCTTAGCATAACAGCTTCTGGATTTTTAGAGCCTAGACACAAGATTTCAATCACAAAGATTCTTTCTCTGCTCTGCTCTTGCTCTATTTTGACCACATTCTCTTGTGTTGCAAACTGACTATAGAAGTACCTTTTCTCCCAGGTCCCAGCTGTAGTTAAAAACAAAATCCTTCAAGCCCAGCTTGAATTACATCCACTGTGGAAAGAGAGGACGAAACACGATGGGGGCCCCCTGCCACTGCTCAGAGCCATCATCACTGTGGTCAGAAATTCAGGTTCCTGTCACAAAAGACAACAACTCTTCCCATAACAAAGTTCACTTTAATACTTTTGGTTTTTAAAATGCTGAACAATGTTATAATATGTTCCAAAGATAAATAAACACGAATATGTTGTTCACTTCTAAATGCGCAAGGTTTTTTTCTGTACATTGACTCTCTGATTCAGTACTTTGATAAGCTGTTTGCAATTTTACCATCGAGTAGCCAATTTACTTTGCTTTAATAAGACACGTTACTGAAGTACTATACATCCCATAGTCAGGGGGACTCTTTTTTTTCTCTATGTTAAATAGTGATATATATTTTCAATTTACCTGTGGTGAATGTTAGACTATAACAGCTATATTTGTTTTTCACGATGGAAAGTGAATGATAATATCTCATACACTGATTTATTTCCTTCTTTTCTATCCACAAGCATCTTACCGTGCTATTTTGGCTTAAAAATATGAGTATCGAGGCACCAGTTGTTGTAATGTTAGAGAATACAGGGTACTTCTTTCCCATGAACCAACAGTGTTACTTAAAAGAGGACAGAGACAGGAAATAAAGGAATATTTTTCAGAACCACCTATATCAAATAAACAAACAACAATCCTCCCAAAACCAGTTAAGTTTTGACAACATTGCAAGGTTTCTGTTGTTAAGGTACATGATACAGGAATTCCCAGGAAAATAACAAAATCAATTAAAGAATGAATTCGTATAACTAGAGTTGTCATTGTGATGATCGTGTTTTCAACACAACAATGACTCATCCACATTCCCAATTAAAGTTGCTGAATAACTTGTGCAAAGCAAATGCTATAAATTGAACTAAAATTCTAAGGATGATATGTAGCAGATAATGTTTTATTCTGTTTTGTTTTATGGATTTTTCCCTTTAAAGGAATCTAACATTTTATCTCCTTTTAGAAAAATCATGCACGCAGGGGCTAAAGTGATTTATGCTATGACATAATATGTTTTTGACACAAAGTACTTGTCAAAAATCAAGATTCAAAAACAACTATTCTAAGCATTTTTAAGGGAACTGAGGAAAACCTGGCTTTCATCTGTCAACAAAACATCTGACATAAGTAGTGATTGAAAACTGACAGCTACAAGGTGTGATTTAGATGCTTCAAATCCCTAAAAATGGAAAGGTAAGAAACATCAATTTTGAATTTTATAGCAATTTTGCTGTAATGTAATTGAACTTCTCATTGTAACAAGTGTTATTATAATCGTATTAGTAATTGGTGAGTCATAGCATGAATAACATCTTTAACTGGGTACTTGTTTTCATAGTATAGCTAAGCTCTGCCTCAAAATTGAGTTTGATTTGGCACTATAGAAGAATAGATTTAATCTTTCATCTTCCACCTGTCTTTTATGACTAATTTTATTTTTAAAAATACACAAAAAGAAAAAGAAAAATTACGAGGTTAAGTAATGATGTACAGTTTTAACTGGTCATGTTTCTCAAAAACGGTGAGTATTAACTGGGAAAATGTGACTTTTCTGAAGCCCTGCAGAAAGGCAGTACACTCATAAAAACCAAAGAGAAATGTCTGTTCTAAGTAATGGCTCCAGGGAAATCATGCCATCACAAAATATTTTCCTCAAAAGACTCATACTCTGCTCTGGGACTTCAAAACTTCCCATTTATACATATTGACTGCTTCATTCTGGTGTAATCTCTGGGTTTTCTCTCTCCAAGTTCATTTTACGGGACATGATATAGGGAGGAGTCAGTAGAAATGGCTTCATTCTTTCACATGGCCGCTTGCCCACCCAGTCACACAAAAAGCCAGCATTTTATTGGTTCCATGACCATAGAGCTATGATTGCATACTAAGATTTTATCTTTGTTTTAGAAATAGACTAAACAGACCCAAGCCTTCCTGGTTTGGGCTACCTATATCGCAGTAACATGAAGCACAGCCTCATAAACCCAGGCTTGAGTGTAAACTCCCCTGAACGCCTTTGCCTTTTCAAAAGAACTTTGCCATCCCTCACAAAGACTGGCTAGGTGCTCTCACCAAATCCATTTATCCTTCTTTCTGAGTTCACAACTCTATTTCATGTCCCTGCCTTTCCTGGAGTTAGGAACAGCTATGTGACTGAGTTCTAGCCAACAGAATAAAGGCAACTTCCAGAGCTGGTCCCTAATAAGCTCGCATGCCCAATTCGCCATTCTTCTTCTGTGTCTGAGAGCTAAACAGAGAGGTGTGTAAAAACAGAGGAAGGCAGAGCCAGGTGAAGGTCTGGACCTGGCTGTGTTCATAAATGAACATGTGGAACACTGCCCAAATGCCATGCACAAAAGAAATAAACTATCATTATGTCAAACAATTGAGACTTGGGGAGTCTGGGGACTTATAATTTAGCAGCTAAAATAACCTTAATTAATACACCCCCCTACTTCTCAGAGGTAATCAGCGTAGAGAGTGATAAGTTGGCTTGTTGTTCAGGAAACATTCACTATACTCTCTGACTGGGGAAAGGATCTATTTCCTGCCTCCTGCTTTGGCCAAAGCCATGTTAGCAGATGTGATGTGAAGAGAGGCCTTAAATATGCCTGTGTAGTTTGGGCTTGTCTGTGGCGCTCTGCTTAACTACCTGAGAAGAGCATGCCCTGGGGAGATGCTGTTTTTCAGCCGGAGCCCCTCAGACAACACATATACAGTTGACCTGAACCCAGCCCACAGCCTAGAGCGATGGCCATCAGACCTAGAGTTGGAAGCAGAACCATACAGCCGAGCCCTTCCTAGGTCAGTCAAACTGTGATTAATTGTAAGACCTGTAAGCAAGAAAAGTATCTGCCAGTTGTGAGCCCCGAGTTTGGGGATGGTTTGTTAAAGCAATAGCTGATGAGACAGACAGGCAGCCTTAGTGTAGTGTGGTGAAGAGTACAGACTATAAGGCCAAACTCTTTATGTCAAATCTAATCATTTATTAGCAGTGTCTCCTTGTGCAAGTTACTTAAGCCATGACTTGGTTTCCTCATTTATAAAATGAGATAATAGTCCTTATCTCACATAGTTAATATTTATAAAGTGCTTGGAAGCATGCCTGGCACATAGTAGCCATTGCAATCATGTATACAAGATCAATAACATAAATCTTGTAAAGTCATAAATGTGCCAGCAAATTACCCTTATTAAGAACATAACAACTTCAAAATTGTTTGCTGCTACCAGAGGATGCTTGAATTCTCCAGAGACATTCTTCCCTGGAATCAGGAGCCCAGGTTACATAATATTAAAAGTCCCCTCTATTGAGGCTTCCTTCTTCTGATGAGTCAAATGACCTGGATTTGAATTCTTGTTCTGCCATCAAAGACCTTGGGCACTCTGCCAGACACCGGGTTGCCATTCCCTCCTCAGTAAAATGGAAACTATAACAGTATTTAGCTCTGAAGAGTTAGCAGTATGATAGCAGTAGTCTACAGAAAGCATTTCGGTACATACTGCATTATAAATACCTAATAAATGTTAGTTATTCTTTATTTGGGCAAACAATTTGAGGAATTGCCAAGCCACTTTTAGCTTGTTAAGAAGTGGATTGTAATTTAAAAGTATTATTTACCCAAATTCACAAAAAAGGTAACCTTCTCTGATCCATTTAAGGAAAAGTAGATTTTTTTTTAAGAGAGCATCTAGAACCAACAGAAATAAAACTGTAGCATTTCTCTCCTCTACTACCACAAAGCTCTTGAGCTTTTATTTTCATTTTGTTCTGCTATATTAGCATAATACGAATCATGAAAATCATAAAAAATGATTCCTGTTATTATGTCTGTGTTAGCTTCTCTTTATTTTTATGTAAATAATGTTGTCTCTACCTTCTATTTACTAACAATATTTCTGGTATTAGTCAAAAAGAGCCCTCAGGTCACATTCAATTCAATAGCAATTTAATTTAAAAGGTAAGAGATGTAGATTATGTACAATACTGAGGTACAATGTGTGTATCTTTTACATGAAAATAACCTTAATTTTCCTGCTTGACTGAGAAAAGAAATGAAAAAAATGATTGCTATAAATCAGGAAAAATTCATAACTTGCTGAAGGTATAACAGCTGCTGATTTAAGGTTTGCATCTTTGATAACATGATGCTGCTGGGAAGATAACATCTTTCTGACAAAGCTGTGAACATAAAAATTACAAGGCTTACTCAACATTTAAATATTTTCTCTGTATCATTTACAGAAAAAATATTTTATTCATTTATACTAAAATGTGTTTAAATATACATATCTCATCAGAAAGCCTTACAATAAAATTCAGTGTGTTCTTGTTCCATAGGTATACAGCAGACTTGTCACATTACAAATAAATTATCTTCAGTTTAAAGAAATAATCTACTATTATTACGTACAAGTAGTTCCTACAATTGGTAATACAAACACAGACCTGAGTATGTTCTTGTGATATTATTCATTTCTTTTATTATCAGCTGGAAGTAGATGATTGAAAAATTAGGTGACAAAACAAAGCAAGTACTGCATTGACTGGGAAAAAAAATCTGCAAAGCGAAATCTTGAAAATGTGTGAAAGAGAATAACTGCTGAACAGAAACAATGGTGGCGTTTTACTTTAAGGGCTGCTGTATTACTGCATATGTTCTTGCCCTGTTGACTCACAGGCTGAAATTTCATGGTGAGGTTTTGTGTTTTCTACTATGTCAGTGAAGTGCACTGAAAACATGATCAGGGAAGTACTGAGAATGACGCTAGTAATGGTCTTGGGTCTTTATTCTTCAACAAAACTCAATGTGTTTCCTTTCTTCTCTGAATTGCTCTTACATTAGAAAGTTAGATGGCCTCTTATTATTTTTTCCCTAATTTCTTTTACCTAAGACTATCTTGCAATATCGTTATAACCCATGTGTACCATAGCCTTCTAGTTATCTGAGGTCACTTTTTTTAAATATTCGGATAAAATGATTCAATTGCCCATGCCACATGCTTGGAGAAATCCAAACTCTTCTTTTTCCCCTTGAGAAGTGGGGTGGAGTTGCCTACAGTTCCACTGGATACCTCTCATTCTTCAATTTTACTCTGAATTCCTGCTCCTGCCCCCACCAGTGACTTCTCCTCCCGACACTACCACCTGCTCTCCGCACCCCTTGGACCCAAGTCAGACGCTTCCGGTTCATTGTCCAAAGCTCCACGCCCAAGGCTGTATGTATAATAGAGTATTATTGGTGGCTTGAGGTGAACAGAAAGCAGCTCTAAGTTGAATGCTGAACATCACTGCTCATTCACTTACTCATTCATTCAACAAATACTTATTAAATGCCTACCATGTTCAGGAACTGTTCAAATCATGGTGATGCAGCAGCGAGCAAGTCCTTACCACCACCTACGCGCCATTCCCTCCCCTGCTTTATAGAGCTCGCATTCTAGTTATGAGAGAGAGAGAGATAATAAAACAAACACGGAAAATATACATTAGCGTAGTGATTTTCAACTAATGTGCCACAAGAATTTTTAAAACATGCAATACCTGACTGTTTCATCAGGGGCACTGTCCTCTTTACCCTTAGATTGTCAAATTAAAAAAAAAAAATGATGACAGCCGACACAACCATAGCCATCTGGTGTGGATAAATCAAAATTAGACCTATTTTTTAGATCATCAAAAAATATATTTTGGTGTCATGCAGAATTTTAGTAATTAGTTTATGTGTGCTGTGAGATGAAAAAGGTTGAAAATCACTGTGCTGGAGAGTGTTGTTATCAAGAAAAATAAATCCGTTAAGGTAAGAGGACTGTTGGGAGGGATGTAATTTTAAGTAAGGTGGTAAGGGAAATATTTAATGTAACACTGTTATTTAGGTAAAGGTATGAAGGACATACAGGAGGAAGCCATGGAGTAAGTTGGTAAAGAGTACTTAGGCAGAGGAAACAGCAAATGCAAAAGTTCTGAGGTGGGAGCTTCCCTAGAAGCTAAGAGGTGTGAGAGAGGGTCCTGGAAGAAAGTTCTTCAATTTCTCACTATCTAGACTTTTCTCTGCATTCCAGGGTCTTGTATTAACCGTATTTCTTTGTTTTCTGTATTCTTCCAGCTCTAGCATCTAGGGCCTCACTATGGTCCTGGAAGTGCACCTTTCACATGCTAATCACCAATCCAGAGCTCAGACTCAGAACCTTCCCCTCTAGCTGGCTTTTGCACTCCAGGAGGCAATGTTCCTCTGCCCGATCACCCCAGGACCGGGGATCAAACAACTAAGGACATCCTCAGTAGCCCCAGAGCCTGCCAAAATTGTTCAAGCTAATCGATCCAAAGCTCGCTCAGCTGCTTACCCTGCCGGTCCATACAGTCCATAGAAAATCAGAAGAAAGGATTTTCCAGATGCTTTCCTTTGCCTCTGCTGGCCCTGGTGCCTGCTCCGGGAGCCCGCGTGGCCTGGCACCCCTCCCTCCTGGGTCCTGTAACGAACCGTCTTATCACCGACAATCATCTCCTGATCTGCCGACCTCACCATATCTGAGAAAAAACAAAACTCCAGGTAGAAAACCCTAGCAAGCAGCCAGTGGACAACTCACAAATTCTTTTCATTCCTCAGCAGAGGAAAAGTGTGATAGTTTTCTTTCCAGTAGTAGTTCCCATTCAGACTCGGTATTGAGGGCCGCCTCGGTGCAACTGACACATCGATTAGCATTCCTACACAAAATAAAAGTCTTCCCATAGCACAAAAATTCTACTCCACTTCTGATTATACAGCCCTAACCCCCTGCCCACCACTCCATGGCCTCATTCCAGCTGTCCACGCTATTGAACACTTTCATCTGAGTGGTGCCTCCTAAGGCAGATGTAATTCACCGCCGTCTCTGTGAACAGTGCGTTCACTGAGGGAGGGATCAAATCCTAGCGAAACATGTCCTGTCCCGAAGATCTTGTGGCCCAAGAAAACTAGTCGTTTTTTACTTTTATTTATTTATTTATTTTAGAAGTAACCATATACAGACCATAAGAAGTTGGTTTCCCTGGAAACCCTATGTTCTGCATTGTCCAGACTCTAAGAAAACCACTTGTCTGGTTTGATAAGACAAAGGTGTCTAAGTCAGAAATGAGCTCATGGGTCACTCTTATCTCTGGTCGGAAACGGAACGAGTTGGGTTTTCCAAACTGTTGTACTACAAAACTCATTAATGTTTGTCCAAAAGCAGGGCTTCCTTGGGCAAGTAAATTTTGTAAATACTGCATAATTATCTCACCTCTGTGAACTAGAAGACTGACTATGCACATTAGAAACTATAACTGTATGATTTCAGTAACAGGTAGAAAGGGAGATAGATGATAGATAGATAGATAGATAGATAGATAGATAGATAGATAGATAAAATGCAAGAAGAACCAATAAGAACCTAATCTTAAATTAGTGGCCATCTCAATGACTAGTGAAACATGAAATGTTTTGTTGGTGTTTTGATGTTTTTAATTTTCATGCTTGTTCTTATAGAAAAGATATATATCTATGCACTTTTCTTTTTTTTCTCAAAAGACAGTTAAAACTCCTAATTAGCTAAAATTCTGTCTGCTAGGTGGATTAATTCTATGGAAACAACAAAGTTCCGACTTCCAAGTGTTGAGAAATGCCCGAATTCCAAAAATGACAATATCATTTCTGTTACGCATTTTCTTTTCACAGGTTATATTAACTCTTCATCCTAAAATAATCCCAGTGTGTTATTTTTCAATTACATTTCCATAGAGTGATGAAAACACAACCATAATTCAGAGTAACCGTATGTTTGCCTTAAAAAGAGTTTTGTGCTACTGGAGAGAAAAGGCTGCGTATATGTCTAGCACATTACCATACTTTCTGTTTTACAAGCTTTAGCAGTTTATAAAGCAGAGGCAACTTTTATAAGCATATGTTGGGAATTGTGGGGAATTTTACAGCAAGAGGAGTAGAGGGAAAATGCATCTCCCTGCCCTGACAAGTTCAATAAGTCTTTTTGCTAGGATGCCCTGAAAGCGTTTCTATGAGTAAGCCACTCTGAGGAAAGCTTGGGGCTCTGACTGGGGTGCTCTGGCATATGTTAGAATATCACTGCATCAGAGCGCTATAGGGTTTCACCGGTTAGAGGCAGCTACTGAAAACTGTGGCCAGTAAGCCCGAATGACATGCATTTGGGGCGTGTTGCTAACGAATTCACCTCTATAGACAGCATTTATTTGACAGTGTGAACTTTTATATTCTGAATTGGATGTTATGTGATTGATATATTGCAAAACATGTTTTGCAAAACACAGATTATCGGTTATATCAGGATCATGTCTGGGTGCCAAGACACTCATGTAAGGAAAAAATTGAAGCAACTGTTGCAACAGCTGTGTTCTTCATCATAGTAGAGATAATAAGAATGTTAAGAATGTATGAGAATATTGTGCTAACAGTAGGGTTAATAATAATGAGAACACAAAGACCAATATTAATGACCAAAAACTAGATGGGATCTAAGGCAACATTTATTAAACTTCCTAGAGGAAATATAATTTTATTATTGTTATTTTCAAACTCTTTAGGACCTGAGGTCCTTTTTGTCATTGACACAACAGTTTTTACAATACAACTTTTGATAACTAAAGGTCTTCTAGGAACAAAACTATCCAGTGGTGGCAGGCCAGAGAATCGCTTGCTAGTTGATCAATAAATTGACAGTATTTGTGTCATTTCTTATTTGCAAAAGTATCTATTTTTCCAGATTCTTCTAAATGAATATTGAATTATAACATTTGAGAAGTCCATTATGCTCTGTAACACAGTTTTATCTTCTCTCCTCTCTACTCTTTTAATAGTCCTCATGGTCTTCAGAGATCATTTGTTTCTCCAGTGCCCTTGCAGGAGCTTTCCACCCACTTCCTCAACTCATATACAATACCCCCCCCCCAAAAAAAATCAGAATTGTCTTCTGGATGGCGGGCCCCTCATAGAACAGGCTTGCCTGCTAGGTTAGTGTTCCGGGAACCCATCCCTACCAGTGTACGAGCTGGTATTGTTGTAAGAAGCTACATGTCCCTTCAGTGAATTTTCTTTTGAAGACTCTTTCAATGCATTCGCCCATTTCATGATGGGTGATTTACGAGTGCACCTGTCCACTCCACACTGTTTAGCAGCTTTTGACTAAAAAACCGCAGGACCCCCGTGTCCCACCCTATTCACCCAGTCTCGCCCCAAGCAATTTTTATCTCTTTTCCCAGATGAAAAAAGTCCTCAAAGGGAAACACCTGGCCAGTGTGAAAGAAGCGAAACAACCAAAGCACTAAAAGGCATCAAAACTGACAAGTTCAAAAACTATTTTGAGCCCTGGCTGGTGTAGCTCAGCAGATTGAATGTCAGCCGGTGAACCAAAGGGTTGCTGGTTTGATTTCCCAGTCAGGGCACATGCCTGGGTTGCAGGCCAGGCCTCCAGTAGGGGGCGCATGAGAGGCAACCACACACTGATGTTTCCCTCTTTTTCTCCCTCCGTTCCCCTCTCTCTAAAAATAAACAAATAAAATCTTTAAAAAAAAAGAAACGTCTGATTTTTTTTAAAAAACTGTTTTGAGCAGAGGAAAAAGTCTCAGTAGGAGTATTGCATCGAATGGACTGTACTTTGAAGGTGACAGAAGTTTAAACACGTAAGAATAAATACACAATTTTTTATAAAGAAATTCCATTTTGGGGGAGTTCCTCCTTGTACTGTTACTAAATTTCATCTCCATTTTTTTTAATTTATGAGTTTATTTCAGGCTATTTACTTCAATGTAAATAACCAAGCCAATTTTAATTAAAATTTTAAGTAAGCTTTCATAAAGCATAAAGAAAATAATAAAGTCTAGATATATTATACCTTCTGAATTCCTTTTATTTACTTTCTAATTTGATCAAAAGAATGCAATGGAATGTGTCTGACATGGTCTGTTCCATTTAAGCCCATCCTGTTTATCACCCAGGTTTTCACTATTCTCTTGCATATAAAATGCCTTTTTTGTAATATCCATTCTGTTATTTTACTAAGAATTTAAGTTAACCATGTCCAGGAGGTCTTTTTTTCCTTCTTCATTCTGTCTTTCTGTCTGAAGCATTTTTAATTTGGTTATGGTTCCCACTGGTTTGGAAATGCTTTGGTTGCCCCCGTCCCAAGAAATATGTCCCAAGGGAAACACAAACTCAGTGGGTAATTTTCCCAGCAAATAAAGGTGCTTTATTTCAAGCAAATGTGCTTAATTGCTATGCTCCATGTGTTCATTTTTAGCCTATGGAGTTCAAATAGCTTATTGAAACTATCATTAATTCCAGGTACCATTCTCATCTTTTCAGCTAATTATTCCTTGATAGAATCATAAGAAAACTCTGTAGTTTCTGAACCACACATCAGTTCAATCAGAAGTTCGTTTGTCCACCACCCATTTTAGAGTCCTTTTGAAGAGATTATACCAATTCTATGAAATGTTAAATTATGCACGCCTCAGCATATTTATATGATGATTCTTCTTCTCACTTGGGTACATTCATTACAATGGTGAGTCAAACAGTTACTAGTTGGCCTCTGGAAATTCACAAATCAGCAGTGAAGTCCATTTTTCATGATTAGTTACAGATTGTAACTTGAATTTCTACTAATTAGAAGTAATTTCTATTTTATTAATATAACATATTTATTAACATAACTGTCGGTTTAAATATTCTGCAGTTAAAATCAATTGACTGTATTTCAAAGAATTTCCACAAAATAAAAAGACCATTTTCATGTTTTTGTATGTATGTATAGGAGTTTAAAAGGAATAGGGATGTGAACAACAAGGAATAACACTAATTTCTCTAGAAACTCTCAGGAGTGATGGAGGTCAGGTGTGCATGCTAATATAGTCAGTTACCCCTCATCCTCCAGGTGCCAAAGAAATGTGACCTTTCCTCATTATATCAAATCAAATCGAACGCTGGACCCCCACTTGCCATGGTGAGCAATGCCAGTCATTTTAAATGGCTCCCTCTTCTCTCTAAGGAGGAAGACCCCCCCAGCTTACAGAATCCTGAGGAACTACAGGAGGAGGAGAGACCGTCGTCACGGTTGAAATGCTTACCATGTCCATCCACGTGCAAACAAAGGTGGGCTACTCTGCAGGTGGCATCCATGTCATCACTGTCCATCTCAACTTCGATCCCCCATATGACAACCCGTGGTGTGCTCTCCCTGAAATCCATACAGATATCATTTGAGAGTTAAGACACCTCCCAGACTCTACTTTCTGGCACAACCCTGGTCTCCACCACCCAAAGAAAGAGTCAGCCTCTGGTCCCTTCTCTGAGGAACTCTCCTGTCTTCTGAAAAGTCAAGACTTAATTTCTCTAGCCCCTAAAAAAACAAACAAACAAAAGAAAAAACAGACTTTCTTTCTCTGGCACATCATTAAGTGCTAGGCAGTCGGACAGCCAAGCACCAAACCTCAAGACCAAGAAACACAAGAAACTCAAAAAACCTCAAGAAACTATTCATTTTCCTAGTTTTCTAGGGATTCAACAACAGATCTTCCACATCCCAAGAAGAAATGACATGTTTCTTATAAGCAGAAGAAAAGAAACAATCCAGTTGAGTTTTCATTTATCACTACATTAAATGCTTAAAAATTCACCTTTTACACATGGAAACCAACACAGCTGTTTGTTTTTTCTTCCAAAACAAGGATAAAAAGCTTTTGAATGAATTTCAGTGCCTATATTCAAAGCTCCTTTATACTTTATACCATTGCCAACTCCTATTTCCTGGATTTCTTCTGTCTTTCCACTGGCTTTTCCCTAATTCCCAAGACAGTTGAAGAGAAAACTATGCAGATAGTACTTGGCATCCGGCTTTTAATAAATAACAGATTACTATAAGTAATAGTAACAAATAGTGTGTAAGCAACTCACTGGGTTAGAGGGTGTGATGCTCATGGGACTGAGGCTGCACATTCATTGCGTACCTGAACCAGCTGACTCCCCAGACAGCTCTTCCTGCAATCCACAGCCAGCGGAGTAAGTCAGCATGATGGCTAGATAATGTGTCAGAGCCCATTCCCCGACAGTTGGTCAATTGCATCATTTTAGCCTATGATGGGCAGCACACCGTTATATTATTATTCACTGGGAAGAAGTATATTCCTCTGCAGAAATGCTGCTAAATCAGGACTTACTGATGCTTCCAAGTATAAGAAAGTTGACTTAAGTTCGGTACAAATTATTAATATTAAAGTAAACCTAAAATTCTCTTATATCTAGTATTAATAAATAAAATAGTTAGAATAAAGCATTAGAATCAAATGATGAAGTGCCAAGAAAGCTAACACGGATTTTTAAAAGAGGAGGGAGGATGATGATTAAAGTGTGACCATTATATATAGTTGCATTAGTGGAGAGATAGGACTACTAATCACACCATTAAGATTGTTTATAACTCACTTTAATGTTTTAAGGTGGTTTACAAGATACATACACTGCAAAATACTCATTACTATGAGGCTGTACCCTATCAGTCAGTTTTGTTGTTACTGAGGTATAACTTACTGATTGCTATCTTTGAGCAGCTCTTCATCCAGGGGAGCCAACAAGGTGATGAAAATCCACAGAGAAACTACTGCTCCCCAAGAACACAGAACTCACTATTACGTCTGAAAAGTAATCTCTCCCCACAACCCTACATTGGGGAACCTCATGGCCCTGCTGGTCTGACACCAAATTTTAGGCAAAGATATATCGTACATTCACCAATGTCCAATTTGTAGTGAATTGGTATGGAATATAACATGATATTGAAAGATCAATCTGCCCAGCTGGCCTCCCCATAGCACCATGCCAATTACCCCTGGGCTCCACACCCTAAGGTACTTTCCTACAAAGTTCCCAAGCTTTTTAGTGGCTTTTCATCCTCAGAGCTTTGGGTCCACCAAAGGGGCCTTTTTTCTCTACAACCACTGTTATGAATGTATATAGTTCTAGGGATTTGGTGCAAGGAGTGGGTAATTATAGCATGTATTCAGTCTGCAGTCTTAAAACTGGAAGTCAAGTTATTTTGTCCCTACAGGGGAAAAAAATATTTATTTTAAAGACAGTTACATGAATGAAGCTTTGATGAGAAAAGCAACTTTGTTTTTCTGAGTTGCTACCTAGGCATTTTACAGTGGGATAGCCTTGTTCACACCCAGAGTCTGAACATTCGGATAAGGATTTGAGTTCAGGATGCCAGCCATAAGTTCATGCTTTACTTTTCCCAAGGCACCTTTTAAAATAGCCACTTGGATTTAAGCCCATGAAAAGTGAGTGATCTCCGCCCCAAGCACGGTATATGTAACAGGTACTTGCCACCCCGCTCTCTCTTTCCTGCTTCCTGGTGACTGGATGGAAGTCTGCCCTTCCCCACCCCCTCGACTTCACCATCTTGATTCTGGAAGCTGTAAGTAACAATATCTTGTAACTCTTACTTCCTTTTTTGTGCTGTGTATTGAACTGAGCCCTCAATCAAACAACCCCATGTGTTTTAGTTCCCCAAGTGGAAGTTCAATGCTGAGAGAGCTACCTGCCACCCCGATGGGTAGCTTGTGCCTCCTCATTCAGTAGATCATAATATGTATTTTTTTATCCTCACCTAAGGACATGCTTATTGTTTTTAAAGGAGAGGGGAGGGAGGAAGAGAGAGAGGGAGAGAAACATTGCTGTGAGAGAGAAACTTCAATGTGTTACCTCTCTCACGTGCCCTGACCAGGAATCTAACCCACAACCTTTTGGTGTACGGATGACTGAGCCACACTGGCCAGGGCAATGCATGTTCTTAATTTAGTACACACCAACTCTGGCTTCTCACCACAGAGGTGATAACAGGAAAGAAAGTAGAAAATACGATAAAAATCAAGAACGAAGTCAGTACATTCAAGGCCTTCTATGCCATCCCGCCAACTTGCTGGACACAGGTCAGAAATTTTGTTCCTATAATTAGATGCATGACTCAAAGGGAGTAGTACTCAGAAGAAGTTGAAGTATCCCAGGACTGAATAAAAAATAAATATATCCCATTAGTCTGCACAGAAGACCCTGTGTGATGTGAACAGCATCCTCAACACCACATTTGCCGATAATGCCGTGTTGAGTTTCTGGGTAGACTGATGACTGGGTCATGCTAAAGTTTAATTCAGCAAAAGTAGTTCTTACTGGAATGCACCAATGAGATGCTTAATTTAAATTTTAAAAACAAAAAGATTTAAAGACATGTTTCCCACAAGGAAGGAGCCACCCTTTAGGAAGCATTCTGGAATTTGAGAGGTTTTCTTTTTTTGGTTGTTCTCACCATGTATGTGGGGCACTTCAGGCATTTGGTGGGACGAAGCCAAGGGTACCAGACATCCCCACTCCACGGGAGAGTCCCAGAGTGAAGGTTTGTTTCACACCTCCACACCCTTAGCATGCCTTGACAGAACATTCACTACTGAATACATGCTTGGACATGTGGTGGCCTTTCAAGATAAGAAATATGTTTTCTGTTATTTTATTACTGACTCAACCTATGTCTTAAGATACAAATTATTTTTATATTATACTTATAAAACTAGGTCATTTGTTAATTCTTCATTTTTTCCATTTTGACGGTTTGTAATTTTCTAGGGCACCATCACTACCTTAATTAAGGGTCTTTCCCTTTTTTCTTATCATTTACACATGGCAGGTTATTATTACTTACCATTAAATGAGTTTTGATTAGGGTCCATACCTTTCTCTGCCCTTTAATTTTCCTTCCTTTGTAGAGAATATCTTATTTTTTTTTACATATTAAATACAAATATACATCATAAGGAGCTGCAAGCATCTGACTACTTCATTATGTTTTCTAGTACTATTATGTCTGAGCACTTACACATTAATATGTATGACATGTTATTTTATTGTAAATTATGTTCTTTTTATATTTTGTAGTTTGAACATTATATTGTTCCTTTAAAATTATGTCCTTTTTAAAATTAATATGTTTTTATGATATTATCTCTGAATTTCATTTCATGATAACAAAGGAGGGAATACAAACTATTTGTTAACAAAAGAAGGCTTTCTGTATGAAAGCAGTAAAGGCCACTGGTAGGCACTGGAAGTGCTTGCAAGGAAAATAGACCAGTATCTGACTCCCTGATTGGATATCCACTTACTTTGTTCCTAGGTAAACAGAAGGGAGGGAATCAGAGTGAGATGGGGGAGAGGCGGCACTGGGCTAGCCCACACCCTTATCTGAAGCAAGGATTTAAGGATGCTTGAGTTTTTAATGGGAGGGAATACCACAGAAGATAACTAAAAGAGGTGCCTGGCAGACAAGGGAGCACCAGGACCGGTAGGATCTAGACTGCACCACTCATGTCTAGGAGTGATGGGACTTGGAAGAGGTCTTGCAGGAGCCCATTTCCCACGTCAGGGATGACACGTTAGATGTAGACTCTCCCATGGGCCCCTGAAGAACAACGTATGCATCACACAGGGAAGCCAGACTCCGGTTGCTTGTTATACGGATGCCGTCAACTATAAAGAGAGAACCACAGCAGGGATATTAAGTAGTTCTTTTTAATTTCCCCTTCCTCCATCTTTCTTACCAGACCTCAACACTCCAAAGGATACACAGTAGCTCCAAAACGAGGGAAAGACAGCCCTGGCCAGTGTGGCTCAGTTGGTTGGAGTGTCATCTCGTAAACCAAAAGGTCACGGGTTCAATCCCCGGTCAGGGCACATGCCTAGGTTGTAGGTTTGGTCCCTGGTCGGGGAGTGTTTGAGAGGCAACAGATTGATGTTTCTCACATCGAGGTTTCCCACATCAACGTTTCTCTCCCTCTCTCTCTCCCTCCCTTTCCCTCTCTTTAAAATCAATGAGCATGTTCTTTGATAAGGATAAAAATTAATAATAATAATAAATAAAAAAGAAGGAAAGACAAAAAATAAATTACTCTCTCTTTCCTAGCAATGCTCACTCCCTGGTCAAGGGCAAGTTAGAGTTTCATAATGCTTTGAGCTGGACGTGACATATAACTCTAAAACTGAACTTGTATACTGGAAAGGGGTTAGAAAACAATAGGATCTGTCCGATTGTAGGTAAAGATGAAAGGGGGCATTTCCACTGAATATGTTTGAAGTCATTTACTGGAGAAAAAATAAGATATTTTAGATCTATAGTCTACTGAGTTCATATTACTGAATAGGCTAATTAAGAAAGGTGATAGGTAAAAGATAGATGATAGATAGACAAGTAGGTACATAAATTTCTATTAAGCTAATAGGTCTATAATTTAAAGTTGGAAATCATTCATCTTTCTCTTAAGTTGAATAACTTTTTATCTAGTCCAACCAGACAGGACTATAATTCTAGATTAATATGGACAAGGATCGGCGCTCAATATTCAAAGCTGTCCTTGAACGGTATTGGGAAAAGATGCTCCACTCTGCCAACATTATTTGGTTTGAGCATTTAAGTCAACTGTGAATAATCTTTGCCAGCCAGAATATTCAGGTTTCTACAAAATTCAGAGCTGTTAACCTTTGGTTGAAAAACCAGGAAAGATAAACCTCCACAGCATCCTCACCACATTCAGAAGACTATTTTGCACGATCTGGCCTCACGTACTGAGGTTGAAGCTAAACTGAGGTTTTGCCACATGTATTAATTATACTTGAAAATTTTAAGCTATAAAACGAGATTATAAAGAATATTTCAATTTGATGAGGTAACACATTGCCTCTTTTAAGTTGCTTCTCAGGTCACTACACTGAGTTGGTGAGGAGTTTTGGGCAATAAAGAACCCTCGTCATACAGGGCCCTGAGAGGGTTAGTTGCCCATCACTGTATGGCTAGAACTTGTCTTAGGTTATCAGCAGCTCTTTGATGGAAGGTGAAAGGAGAAGGAAGCTTCACTACTGGTACTGAGGCAGAATGTTTTCTTGAAGTGGTCAAAAAGCAAAAAAATAAATATCTTCTGTGCTATTCTCTCCCACTAAAAACGTTGCTATCCTTAACAGTTCAAATGAGAGGGGTGCAGGCTAGCCAACTGAGGTTCGCAAAGCCTAAATATCCTTCCTGTTTTTGTTAACCCTCTAATTTCCTTAGGCCAACCATGACTGCAGGTAGGAACAACTCTGAGAAGTGATTCAATACATGGGGAAGAACTGCTTTCTATATGGACCATAGTGTCCACCTGAGAGATAGCAGTAAGCACTGAAAAACAAATGTTATGACCTAGAACAATGGTTCTCAAAATGTGGTCCTCAGACCAGCCACATCAGCATCACCTTGGTATTTATAAGAAATTCAAATTTTCACCCTCCTACCCCCAGACATAATGAATCAGAAACTCCAAGATGGGATCCAGAAAAGTGTGTTTAAAGGAGCCCTGCAGGTAATCCTGACACATGGTCAAGTTTGAATATCATGGGTGACGGTTATCTGAGCAGAGAGACAGGGAGCCTGTCCCTTGGGTTAGTCCATGAGGTCTCAATCAGGAACATGTGAAATATCTTGGCAGACAGTATATTCCAAAGATGACTGGAGTAATATCTCCCATCGCACATGCTCTTCTAGGACATTGACAACCTTCCCGTCAGGAAAGTGGGTCTTGTGTCCTAAAGCCTTGAGTCTGGATGGACTTGTCTTTCAGTGTTAACCAATAGTACATTGCTGTGGTTATGCTGCATGGCTTCCACAGCTCAGTCACAAATGGCAGTTCAACTTCCGTGTTGCTCGCTGGAATACTTGCCCTTAAAGGCTTCAGACAACGTGTTAGCAGTCTGAACACAGTCTAATAACTTTTATAGCACTAGGAAACTGAAAATAGAAATGCCTTCACACCTAGAGCCTTCTAAACATTTTTTCGCTCATTCCACAGTTAATTAAAAGAAAAATTCATTCATTTTAAAGTAATCATTTGGAAAATATTCTGGTGTTAGACAGATAGCCTATATATTTTTATACTCAAGAAAGTATTCATGTCCATCTTTTTAACCTAAGGCACAGTCCTAAATATTTTTAATAATTCCAGTGTAAACATTACTAATCTTAATAAATAAAGACATGAAAAATAAATCTCCTTCAGTCACTGACTTATATGTCAGCTTGGTTTGAACAGTGGTGGGCAGGGGTAAGTCTTACATGTAGACACTTAAGATTAAAGTATGCTCCACAGAACACACAAAAATCTATGTCACTTGTAACTATAGCAATATAAAATTCTGTAATCACTTGAAATGCCAGTTTAACTTTAATGATATGATAAAGCCATTATAATATGCTGATGTATAAACTTTTGTGTCAGAAAAATTGTTAAGGCATTTTAGTTTTTGTGGCTTTATGTTGTAAGGATGTTCTACAAGCCCATGAGAAGAAATCCCATGGAGAGACTGGGACCGGAGAGGCTCGGCCAAAGCCCAACTGCCTTGACACCCTGCTGTACCAGATCCAACCGCACCATGGACTATGGCTGCATGAGAGAGCCCGAGCCTGGCCCACTCATCTGGTCCTTCCAAAGTTTCTCACCCACATAAACTGTGAGAGATGATAAAGTGGTTGGCATTTTAAGCTACTAATATTTAGAAGTAGCTGACCATATGTTGTTTGGAGGTCTAACCTTATTTTTTCCGAAGCTTGCCAGTCATTCTAATGCCATATATGAAATAATCCACCTTTTCTTTGTTCTTGGGCACTATATTAAATGTTTTTATATTCTTGGATCTATA